>PVKN010000153.1:0-101653 GCA_004027915.1 Capromys pilorides | reverse complement strand
TGAGATAACAGCAAGTTGAGGTAGAGTTGACCCAAACTCTCCCCTCCCAAACGTGGGCTGAAAGAAAGTGCTTTCAGCCTCCTGGGGCCTACAGTACAAATAATTCAGCCTGGTTCTGGCCCAGAGGATGGGCAGACTGGGACTACCAGGTGGAGTCCCTAAGGGGACACTTCACACACCTACCTCACTGCTGAGAACTCTGCTGTGAGGTTTAATCTTTATGCGTGTGCTAGGGGAGGGGCTGGTGGGGAGCAAAGACACCTCTGCTTTGCTGTGGGACCCAGGCAAGCCCCTTCCCCTCTCTGGGTCTAGCACTCTTTTCTCTTCAATGGGATGTTGGGCTTAGTTAGAGGATGTGCTCCTCTCCAAGGCTGCAGAGGACTTCCCCAGGGCACAGAGTGGAAGACAGGCAAGGTCTGGCACAGAGTAGCCACTCAGGGCCTGGGGCAGGGGCTGACCTTCTCCAAAGACATATGAGGAGGGGCCCCAGCAAGTCTAGGTGGGGCTGGGCCATGGTCTGAAGTGGCACCACTCAGCTCTCTGCCCCTTACCTTCCCTTAAATTTCTATATAGCCCTTATCACTACCCAGTTTGCTATCTACTAACTTGTTAGCTACCATAAACTCATCGCCCCTACTTGAATGCAGGTGGCTCTCAAGGGTAGGGCCTATGTTTACTGCCTTTGTGTGCCTTGAACATTTCCTGAAGGGAGCAGGTGAGAAAGAGACAGAGACACAGAGAGAGAGAGAGAGAGAGAGAGAGAGAGAGAGAGAGAGAGAGAGAGAGAGAGAAAAGAGACATAGGACCATAGGACTATCTTAAAGATAGAAAGGGCTGGCCCAGGCCTACCATGGACCAGAGGCTGAGCCACTCTGGCTGCCTTCTGTTTATCCAGCTCAAAGATGGACTGGAACTGGGGAGGAGACGGTGACTTGGGCTCAGTCTTTGCCCTAAATCATCCTCAACCTGAAGCTGTATCCTCTCCCCCTAGGCGGGGGTATCTCCCAGGGCCCTGGAGCCAGAGACATCAGGCTCTTAATCTCATGGTCTCTGTCCCTGTTAATGGACCTTCCCAGCACTGCTAAGAGAGCCAGAGTAATTGTCCCCTCCATCAGGGATGAGCAGGAACAGGACTCTCCAGATCTCGGTGAGGCCAAGGGAGGCCTAGCCTGTACCAGGCCCCGGTGCCTAAAAACCTCCCTCCATCCTCCCAGCAGTCTATGGGGTCAAACTGATGTCCCCGCACTTTGTGCAAGCATGCCTGAGGCTGAGGCGACTTGCTTCCAGCTGGACAGCAGCTGACTCAGCCCTGGTGCTAATCACTTGAGCAACAGGGTTCTCGGTGTCACGTCCTGGCTCTGATGTTTGCCAGCTTTCTGCTGTACCAAGTTACTTCCCCTCCTCCGATTCTCAGTTTCCTCATCTGCTGCTTCCCCAGATTTCAGCACAAGGCAGCCTGTGGCACAGGACTGGCTATGCAGGGGCTGCTCAGGAGCCAAGATCATCTGTGACAACAGTGAACCCCCAGCAGAGTACTTACTGAGCCTGGGTGAGTTTTCCCGGTCAATCTCCCGGCACGCACGCTCCTCCTAGTGCGTGTCGCGTGGTCTGCCTGCAGTGGTCAGTGCCAGGTGGACATGGTGGCTTCCTCCAGCTGCTTATGCCTAGAGCCTGCAGGCTGCACATCATGGAGGGGTAAGGTATGCAGGACAGGAGGGGATGGGTGGGGACGTGGGGACTTGGCTGTGCCTCAGTGAACCACATAGCTCTAGATGTGAGCCTCGAATGACTCAGGACACTTTCTCTGTGGGTCTCAGTTCCTTCCTGGGAAGCATGGGGAGCAGCATGATCTTCCCCTAAGTATTGGAAACTATTAAGTGTAGTGTGCTTACCGGCCACCTGGGGAGAAGGGCTTGGTGGGGCAGGGAGGAAAGAAGAGTTTGGCTAAACAAGTCTGTAAAGGAGGCCCCTGGGGTATCCCTTCCTTCGGCCCTGTGTCCAGGTGTGACTTGTTACAAAAGAGAAAATTAGGGGGGATGAGTGCTGGGAAATGGGGTTACACCTTTCCTGCAGGAGCCTGGCATGGTCGCACATGCCTGTAATTCCCAGAACTCTAGGCGGCTGATACAGGAGGATTGCAAGTGTGAGCCTAGCTTGGGCTAACCTTAGAGATTCATTGAGACCCTGTTTCAAAATAAAATCGTTTTCAGAAGGGCTGGGAATGTAGCTCAGTGTGAAGGCTGTGGGTTCAATCCCCCAATACGAAAAGTAAAAACGAAACCTTTTTTCTCCTGGAGTTTTCGGTTGCCATTTATCCACTCTGCTGATCCCGGCATAGGACAAGTAGGCCACACAGTGTGCATTCACCCAGCCTCCTAAAGGTATGTGGGATTCACACGTCTTCCCAGCTCCACGTAGCTCTTAGACCAGCTCAGGGATCTTTTCTTCTCTCTTCTCTCCTTACCAGCAAATGAGATGAACAGTGAGAAGGTTCTTCGCACAAAGTAAAGATGTCTGAGACGCATCCCCATGTGTGTGGAGACCTTCCTGTGCAGCCTTGAGCGAGTGTGTGGCTTGTGCTCAGGGGCAATTCTCCACAATTCTTATCTTTTTTTTTTTTTCATTTCCTCACTATTAGCTTACCAGAAAGGGAGGGGGGCCCAGTCCGGAAAGCTAGCAATTGTCCCTGAGCCTGCCCCCTTGCCTCATCCTGTGGCTGTCCCTAGAGACCTGGCCCAGGCCGAGGGTCAGGAGCCTCCTGGCTCCTCTGCACAGCTCACCTGCCATCCGCTTTCCCTCAGAGACCCATGCTAGCGGCCTTCACATCTTTGTCCCATGTCTTTGTCTTCGTAACATGCCAGTGTTCTCCAGAGGTGCTGTTATTGTTCCCATTTTACAGGCAAGGAAATGAGCCTTAGGGAGGGGAAATGGCTTTCCTGGAACATAGAGTACTTGGCCAAGTAGCAGCAGTGCTGAAGATTCAACTCCTATTGCACCCCAGAAATGATATTCTTCACTGCTGTGGGCTTCCCAGTGGGCGTGTGCTGGCTGGTTGACTCAATGGAAAAATAAACGAAAAAGTTCACAGATAAATCCCTCATTCAATATTGAATTGAAAGAGGTTAGCGATGATCATCACTTGTTACTTATTGAGCACTCATGATATGCCAAGTATTTGAATGAAGAGTCAATACAGGTGTAATGATTGGTACCTCTATGATGCAGTGAAAAAAGCTGAAGCTCAGAGAAGATAAAGCATCGCGTCTAATATGGGGGAGCTAGGGTTACATTTGTTAGACTCCAGACCCTGAACTCTGAGCTGGGGTTTCCTGGTTCCCTCCAGGAGGAGAAAGTTGAGTCAGCAGAGCCTGGTGACAGTGCCTGCTTCAGCCAAGAGCCTGAGGCCCGTCAAGAGAACACACCATCACCTCTCCTCTGCCCTGGTGCCATTTCTCCATTTGCCTCCACAGTGGGTTTTATTTCAGTTTCTGGTAGAGATTTGGTGGCTTGTGCTCTGGTTCTTTTGCCCTGATGCGTGGAATGTTTAGTTAGGACCAATGCCCTGACCGAGTCACATGGAAATGTCCCCTATCCCCCATGCCCAGGGCAGCCTGTACTAAACAGCTCTGTGGGAAGGCAGGGCCTGTGCGAGAGGCACATTTGGTCTGTGGAGTAGGTGAGGCTGAGTGGGTGGCCTCTGTGCTAGGCTACATGCTAGACACCATCAGCCCAGGGACTATGAGGTCCAAACGTTCCCTTAGGAACACATGGCCTGGGGACTAGAGATCTAGAAGCAAGAACTCCACAGTAGCTGAGACAGCCTGTCATCCTGACCCCCAGGGAAGCACTTATTTTCCACATCTGGAATGGAGCAGAGGCTGTTCTGTGTCACCAGGAGACAGAGGTCAGCTCAGAGGGAGGGAAGACATTGTCACTGTCATGATAGGGATGGGAAACAGTCATTCAGATCAATCCATAGTTCTGGAGTTCCTGTGCTTTCTAAGGTAGGGTAGCCCATAGGGAATGCTAGACTCAGCCCAGAGGAAAGAAATCAGACTTTGAAATTGAAACTGGGTATGGATCCATACACCAGCATTTGCTGGCTGTGTGAGCTTGGACAAGTTATTAAACCTCCTAGAATGTTGGTTTTCCCATGGATAAAATAAGATCATGCATATCACTTTACTTGTAAGTTCTTAGGAAGTATTACTTCATTTCTCTCAAACCACAGAAAGCCTTTCATCTGAAGCAAGAGGAAGTCCCTCAGGCAGCAGCTAATCTGATGATTGAGGCAAGACCTACAAGGTGCTAGAACTTTCTCTTCGAATTTGTCAGTCTGTGACTTTGTGGCACACAGGTGCGGGTCCCGTGCCCTCACCCTGGCCCTCCTCACATGTCTCAGGTGGACGCAGCTCCATATAAAGGAAGAGGGGAGGCACCAAGAAGCTAACGCTTAGCAGACAGATACCTCCGTTGTAAAGTTATTGGAGTAAGGCAGATCATAGGTGAAAAACGAGACAGCCCCAGCCCAGGTTTCCTGACCGAAGTGGAAATCTCCCCTTCTGATCCCTGGATTCACTGGTAAGGATCACTGAACGCTTGCCTTGTCTAAGACCCATTTCAGGGCTTTCTTGTAGATTATGTAAGTTGATTTGTAGCTTACATTTAGTAGGTGGAGAAGCTGAGGCTCAGAGAGTTAAGTAACTTGCTCAAGGTCACACAACTAATAGAAACAGCCAGAGATTAAAATGAGGACTATCTGCGTGAAACACATACTCTCCCATTTCAAAGGGCTCCATAAACAATGCCAGACATCAGAGCAGAAATACATACCATAAAATGAAAAAAATATATGAATGACAACACAAAAAAGGAGCACTTAGGGAAATGTAAGTTAAAAGTACAGTGTACTTCTTCATACCCACTAGCACGGCTGTAGTAAAAGAGATGAACAATGGAATGTGATAGAGAGGATGCAGAGAAATTACAGCTTCATGCACTGCTGGGGAGAGCACAAAATTGGAGCATGATTAGGCAGATCCTCAAAATGTTAAATGTAGAGTTACCACATGACCCAGTAGTTTTGCTTCTAGGTGTACATCCAGGGAAACAGAATATGTACATCCTCTCATAAATTTGTATAAAAATATTCATAACAACATTATTCATAATAACCCAAAAGTGGACAACTTAAATGTCCAACAACTGTTTAATTGACAAATTAAATACAGCATGTCCATAAAACTGAATGCTAATTCAGCTATGAAAATGAACTCTAATCTGCATTACAATATGAATGAATCATGAAATAAGCCACACTTGAAAAGGTGCATGTTCTACGATTTCATTTTGTATGACATGTCCATGTCTAGGGAGGGTAGGCATATTCATAAACACAAAAAGGAGATTAGTGGTTTTAGAGTGGTGGAAGGGAAAAAGAGAAAAGGAGAGGAACCGCTAATGGGGATAAGATTTCTTTTGTGGTTAATGAAAATACTCTGAAATTAATTTGTGATGGTAAGTATAAAATCTTATGAATATGCTAAAAACTATTCAGTTGTACACTTCGAAAGATGAATTTTATGTTACATGAGTTACTGTTATGCCTCTAGATGACCCTGCAATGCTCCATGGGGTCACAGGTGGGGCTTTTTCACAGGTGGCTGGATCTAAAGTATGACACTAGGATTGATTCACAGTCCCATGCTAGGGTCAAGGGTACTAGCATCAAGGGGGCGGGTGCTACCCCCTTTAAGTAGCCTGCCCCCAGGGTGCACTGAGATGGCAATTGAAACTGGGCGTGGCAGCGCACAACCTGTAATCCCAGCTCTTGGGAGGCTGTAAACAGGTGGATCACTATGAGTCCAATCTAGCAGTGAGACCCTGAACACCCTCTAGACCCTTCCCTAAAATATAAATAAATAAATAAATAAATAGATCTGGCATAACTGGATCCAGTAATTAAAGGTTGTCCCTAGCATCCTTTTGTTTTCTATCCTTTCTCCTGACTTTCTGCAGGGCTTCTATATTCTCACTTAAGTTCTTTCTAGAAGTACCGACCTCCACGGTCCTCACAACTAGTTATCTTGGAAAAAGAAGAGAAAACTTTCATACTTATCCACTCTAATTGGTTGTCCCTGGATAACTCCCTGGCAAGGATCTGGATTCTCTGATTGGTCAGCTCTGGGTCAGGAGTTCTGGAATGAAAAAGGTTACCCCTGAATAGGGCAGAGGCTTTAGATAGAAAGAAATGGTGCACAGGCAAACATTGGTCTCAAGAAATCTGGGGATTTCATGGGTAGCCACAGTCAGAAAATTCTGACTGAAAGGATATCACTCAATTTAGGCTTCCTGTCACAGCTGGCTCTACCACTTATGAGTACAGGGAGTCTTTTTTTTTTTGGTGGGACAAGGGTTCAAACTCACGACCTTGCACATGCCAGGCAGGCACTTGTTTCACAGAGCTATCTCCCCAGCCCCAGTACAGGGAGACTTGATGAAGTCTTGTGACGGGTGGGAGGGGAGCCTGGGACAGACTTCATATTCCTGCCACTTGAGATGCTCCCACTCCAGTCTTGCTGTGTGGTGGGGGCTGAAAATGCAGGCTGTAGGTTCATGGCCCCATAGCCATGCCTGCAACCTGTGCCATCTCGAGCTAACCTTTCTGTGCTCTGTTTTCCTCCTCCTGGGATAAGATAGAGATACAAGATAGATTTTTTTAAAAAAAAACCTTTCCTCACAGGGTCCTTGTGAGACCTGGATGGGGTAGTGCCCACTTGGCACACAGTAGATGCTCGATCATTGTCTCACTCTAGTAGTTTGTACTCTTTCCAACTCTAGTTGCTGGCACACCTGCAGCCCCAGCTCTGCTCACCACCCTCAAGGGCCTCCACCAGCAAAGCCCTCACTCTTCTGGAATACTTCTTGCCTCCTGATGTGCTTGTGCATTTCATTGCTACCTCCTCAGGGAGCCCCCCTGCCTGCAGAACCACCTCTCCCAACCTAGGTCCCATGGGATCAGGCACTGCTGTCTCTCCCCCAAGTTCCGAGTCTTCAGGTATATGTCCCATGTCCACCCTGAGCTCCTGAGGACAGGACCTGGTTGGCCTCCATCACTGAATTTTCAGAGGGGTCAGTCGGCAGCTACCACTGTGGGGATGGGGCAGACCAGGGACAGAGACAGGACAGCCAGGGAGCAAAGAGGCACAGCTGGTTGCGTGCAAGGAGCAGGGCTGGGAACAGAGAAGTCAGCCATCTGGCAGGTTGGCCTTTATCTCCAGGCCCTGGGAAGCTATAAAGGGCCTGAGAAAGGAAGTGAAACAGTCAGATTCTTGCTGAGCAAGGGTCCCTGTGGCTGTATAAAGGGGGGTAGACTGTCAGATTCAAGAGTGGCATACAAACAGGGCTTGGTGGCTGATGTAAAGTGGGGCCTCTGTTTCCCCCAGGCAAGGGGCAATGAGCAGCCCTGCCCCACAGGCCTGTCTCTGGGGAGACTGGAGGAGAACAGGCACCTAGCCTGATCCTTTTCAGCAGCTAGTGGCAGTATTGTTCATGTCATCACTTGCACTCATCCCACTCACAGGGTAAGGTCTGGGTCAGGCCCAGACCAGACATTTAGGGCCTTGGCCAAAACTGCAAGCTCCAAAGACTGGAGCTGGGCTTCTGCACCCAGGGAGAGCTGGTGGGGCTGAGGACCAGGGCAGAAACTCACTGAGCTGTGCTGATGCGGTGCCTGCTCCGCAGGCAGGGTGGGCCTGGTTCTTCCTCCTAAGAAGACCAGCCTCCCAGTGCTCTGGAGCAGATGACAGGCAGTTCCTTCCTGTTTTGCCCTCCTTAGTCATGCTTTGCAGAGATCCAGGCTGAGATCCAAGGGAATTGACCATTAGGGACAGTGCAGGGCACAAGGGCCAGGCAGGGCCAGACACTGGGGCCACTGGAACCCTACCCTTCTGCTGCAATGTGTCCTCAGAATTCATAATCCAGCTGCCCTGCCACCCACTCCAGTGCCCCGGCAGCTGCACCATCTCAGAGCCAAATGCCTCTCTTCTCTCAGCCTTGGTTTCTTCTGCATAGAAGTGGAAGAAGTAGGAATGGCTGAAGGAGAGTAGAGGGCTTCCCTGGTTGTAAGCCTCCCTCCCTGGGCCTGCTGGGCAGAGTGACATGTCCTCCTGGATTCCCCCAGGTCCTGGCCCCTAGGCCATGTTCTTGCTTTCCCAGAAGAGGACAGCCAGACTAGAGCAGTGGGCTTGGAGTGGGATGCAGGGGCTCCTACAGACCCATAGTGTCCTCTTGCCAGCTCTGGGGCTCTGCTTCCCATCTGTGACCTGAGGGCTGGACAAGGGCATCTTTGAACACCACTGCCCTGCCCCCCCAACTCCCCCACACACAATTTTTATGGCACTCTGGCTGTCAGGCAGGGCCTGTGCAGAGGTATGTCAAGGAAGGGCAGGAGACTTTTGTGAGCCTGGTACTCAGGGTCCCCAAATTAACCCTATCCTTAACTAGCTCCCAGAGCCTCCTTGTCTGTGCCCAGGGTCCCACTTTATATCCTATTTTCTTTGACCTGGACTCTAAGATAATCAATCCATATTCCATGAAATAGCCCAGTGGACCTCCTAAATCCCAAATTTGATTCTGTCTGTACTCTGGCTTAGTAACCATCAAGAGCCCTCTTCATCAGTACCCAAAATGCAGAGGCCACATGGGTAGCTGGCATTTTGAGGCCTTCAAGGAGCTGGTTCTGATAACCCTCCGCCTGTCTTCTGGCCAGGTCTCCCAGCACCTACAAGCATCAACACTGCAGATGGCCCAGGCCCTCCCATCTCCAGCAGGTTTCCTAACCTGGAGCACCTTCCCTTTCCTTGTCCAGACCCCACTGAAGAACCACTTCCTCCAGAGAGCACTCCTTGATACCCCAGGCAGTGTCTGGGCTGCCTCTGTCATACCAGAGCCTTTGATCTCCATCTTCATCGATCTTTCCCACCAGCTGAGTGCCCTGGAAGGACAGAGCCCCAAGCCCAAAAAAGCCCTCACACACTGTAAGAACCCCTGCAAATGCACAGCAGTGGGGCGGATGGATGGATGAAAGAGTAAAGTGGCAAGGGAGACCATTTCTCATGAGTAGGCTTTTCTGTTAACGTAATGAGCAACACAGGCAGGTCCCCTGAGTGCTTCCCATGAGTCACGCATGGGGCTCATCTACTCCATTATTTCATGTGAACCTCCAACAATGCTTGAGAGTTCATCACAGCTCATAATTAGAGATTCTGAGACTCAGAGAAAAGTAAGTAGCTGCTCATAAGCTGTGGAGCCAGGACAGGACCAGCTCTGTTGGGCACCACTCTTGGCAGAGGACACAGTGATGGGTGGCAGAGAGGTCCAGGTGCCAAGAGCAGGACTTCAACCTAATTGCATGGCCTGGAGCTTGAAGATCTCTGGGTGATCTAGGAGGAAGTCTCCGCCTTTGAATCCTCAGGAGCAGCGCAGGCAATTTTACTTTGCCGCCATCACCTGCACCCTCATCAGCCCCTCTTATTCTGTGATAGAGACCATTGCTGTTTGCTCAAACCAATATCATGAGTTAAGCAAAGATATAGTGGATTCTTGAAAATTATGATGAATGTTTAAATTTTAGAAACTTGTCACAGCCCAAGGCACACTGACATTTATCCTCCTCAAAATATTCTCCCTTACTTTGATACTCACCCTATTATTCTTGCCATTTTCTGAAGCAGTTCTTGAAGTCCTCTTTATTAAATGTCTTGACATTGTGTGATCAAAAATGTTTAGTGAAGGGCTGCATAGGTAGCTCAGTGGCCTAAGCGCCTGCCTAGCAAGCACAAGGACCCAGGTTCAATCCCTGATACCGCATGTTGTACCATTCCCAGAACCCCAGTTGCACCGAGCTAAACCCGAAACCAAGTGTGCTGGTGCATGGCTGTAATACCAGCACTCTGGGGAGGCTGAGACAGGAGGATCATTATGAGTCAGAGCTGCATGATGAGACCCTCTACCAAATAAATAAATAAATAAATAAATAAATAAATAAATAAAACATTTTTTTAGCAAATTTTAAATATATGTATATAGTGAATGTTATTGTCAAGTGTAACCCAACAGAAGGCTCGTAAGGGCACTGTGATGTGTCCTCACCTACCTCGCTCACTAGATCTGCACAACTTCTGCCTCTTCCCCAAAGTCAAAGAACTCTGAAGATAGATGTTTAAATTGATTCAGGACATGAAGGTAACTATGACAGTACAATGGAAGCACCTGCAAAAGAGGACTTCCAGGACACCTTCTGGGCAGAGTCTAGGTCTTTCCTGGGGACCACAGCACCACCCCTCCCTGAGACCTGCACCAGCCTCAGGTGGTGCTCAGGATGTCAAGCCCGAGTCACCTCCCACAACATGACCTGTTAGGTCACTGAGGAGATTTTCTCGTGGAGGAGCTGAGGTAGCATCTTGCTCCTTGCTGTCACTCACTAGCCTCACCCAGGAGGTAGGATGGCCACTGCTCTTCCCTGAGCTGGACTCAGAAGCTCCCTGCTCTGCCTGGGCTTAACCACGTGACCTGGACTATGAGACGCTCAGGGAGTGAAGGCTCCCTGGAACTCTATCTGGAGGAAGAGGTAGAGCTGGGAAGACATGTGGGGTCAAGGAAGAGGTTTTGCTGAAAGGGGAGAGGTGGAGGAGGGGAGCTCAAGCTGGGAGAAGGAACCAGCAGTACTAGATGCTGAGGAGAAGAGAGGGGGAGAAAAGGGAGGAGGAGGAAGAGGAGGAGGAGGAGGAGGAGGAGGAGGAGGAGGAGAAGTGGCCTCTGGGGGGGTGGGGGTGAGGTCATGAAGAGAAGGAGCAGCTGGCTTCAGTAGAGGACAAGAAGTTGAGGGCCGTCTTTCTGTATGAGATCTCAGCTCAGAAGGGGGAGTTGAGGGCTGTTGGAGTTGAGGGTATAGGGCTGACAAGAATGAGAAGGCCAAGGCTTAGAAGAAAGGAAAAGAAAGACATCCCAAGACCTGCAGAGCATCAGCAGGCCAGCCAAAGAAGACAGTGACCTGGTCTATGGGACCTCAGGTACAACTGAGTCATGTCCTCCAGCCACACACCAAGAACAGAGCACCTTGGTGGTCCCATGCATAGATCTGGCCTATGCCCAAGAGGCTCATGACCAAGGATGGCAGTCCAGACAGTCTGGTAAAGAAGACAGAGAGGCCAGAGGTGCTGGGCCAGTGGAGGCAGCCTCAGAATCCTGGGACACAGTGACTGTGAAGGCTGGAGGGTTGGACATTTTCAGTAGGGCATGGCAGATAGGGTGGTAATGGGTGCAGGGAAGCCTTCAAGATGGGGCAGCAAGGAGAGGAGGCATCCCGGGCCCGCCAGGCCACTGCCTATTCTCACTTGGCTGGGACATTTACAGTCCGAATCTCATATGTAGCCAGAGAAAGGCAGCCCCGACGGTGACTTAAGAGCCTCTGGCCTCCACATGCCATCTCTAGTTAATAACACATAGTATAAATATAAAATGTGGCTTGCTGTATAAACAGCATCAAGCCATGCCCCCCATAACCTGGTCAGGTTTCAGCCCCTAAGCTTCTTTGTAGATCCTGGAAGCATCCTTGGAAATGCATTCACTCATTTATTCATTTAACTTATATTTCTGGGGCCTTATACAAGCCAGGTACTGTCCTGGACACTAGAGATGCATTGATGAGAAAATCAAGGAAAGCCCTGCCTGTAGGAGTTTATGCTCTGGCAGAGGGAGATATCCAGTAAGCAAAACAGATAGGATAGGTGTTAAAGGAGTGTTATGGTTTGTGTCTAGTTGTCCCCTCAAAGCCTCATGCAGTTATGGAGCAGGAACTTCTGGGATTTGAGACTAACTCATGATCCACTGGGATTGTGTGTTTTAGTACTGCTGGGATTATGAATTTTAGTACTCCTGGGATTATGGGTATAGCCTGAGGCAGAGAGACTAAATGTAACATAAAGACAGAGAGACAGACTCTGCTGCTCTCTATTGCCCTGGTTGGCAGTTGGGTCTGTCACCATTGTTGCTGTCCCACTGCCATGAACTGCTGCTCTCTGCCATGTGCCAGTCTGCCCTGGAGCTGGCCAAGTATGGACTGAAACCTCTAGTAACTGTGCGCTAAACAAACGTTTCCATCCTTCAATTTGGGTGTCGGGTATTTGTCTCAGCAATGAAAGAAGAGAAACTAAGACGAGGAGGACACATACTAAGAGCAACCCAGCAGAAGGGAAAGTAGGACCTCCACACGTGCGTGGATAGGGTGGGAGGCTGCGGCCTTGATGGAGAAAAGTAGAAAAGGTTCCGTGGAGAAAGTGTCAGCTGCCACATACCCACAGCAGGTGCCACCTGTCACTCTCTAGCATGCCACACTGCACTCTGAACCCGAAGCTGATCCTGCCTTTGATCCTTTCCTCCAAGGCCACAAAACCTGTTCCTCTCATAATGGGCTGGCCACAAAGGAGCCTACAGTCCCACATGGACTGGGGGTCTGGTGGAAGGCAGTTAGTAGGCTCTAGGGTTCCCTCTTTCCTCCTTTGAAAATGGTAAGGAGTAATCATGTCCTCCTCACAGGTCCCAGGCAGTGAGTAAGACAAGCCAGAGGGTGGCAAAGGGCCTGTGTTAGGTTAGGAAACAGTCACAGCCTCCTGTCCCTGTGCTTGGCTTTTGGGCTCCACTGTTAGAGTTCCATGGGGTGGGATAGGAGTGTTGGTGTCACGGTGGGGATGGATGATCTTGGAATGGCCTCTTCCAAGCGCAGTGACCCCCAAAGCAGGCCAGCTTGGATGAGGGAAGATTTGACTGGAAGCAGATCTCCCAGTGGGTGGTCTCAAGACAAACTGCTGTGGCCTGTGAGGGGAGTGAGCTCCCTGTCCTGGGAAGTATGCAAGCAGGGACCAGGCAGACCCTGTCAGGAAGGCTTCTGGGGCCTCTTCCTCTTGGAAGAAGGGAGAAAAATGTTGAGTCAGGTGATCTCAAGACCTCTCTGGCTGAAGGGTCCAGAACTCAGACACCTGGCTCTGGGGTCCAGTGGGATGCTGTGTCTCTGTCAGGTGGCCTCAGACCTCAGGAGCTCCTAGGGCTGGTCAGAGCAGTAGCCAGGACAGGGAACTGCATTTCACGGGAGGAGAGAGGCTCTCCAAAGCTCCTGCCACACCCAAACCTCACTTTGAGGGTTGTGGATAGCACTAGTACCTTTGGGCCTCAGAATCTGTGGAATGGGTATGAGCAAACCCACAAGAAAAGCTCAGGCAGCCTTGGTGGTCAGCCCTTCCTGATGTCAGCGCTGAGGGCTCCAGGTGGGCTCAGAGGTGCTTCCCCTATAGCCATTTCCTTCTTTCCCCTATTAAATCTTCTCTATCATCAGTCAAGACAAAGATGTTTCTTAAGAACAAAATTTCTGACGCAGGCAGTACCAAGGACAGAGCCCTAGACCTCACCTTTATGGACTACATTTGTTCAGCCCACATTTCACATGGCTCCTTGGCCGGGAACTGGAATCTATCTGGTCTCTGAGGACCTAAAGGCAAAGTCAACTCGTTCCTAACAGTTGGACACAGGAGGGAGGCTGTCTGACGATGATCCATTTCCTACCCTGTCTCAGGCCACTGTTCTCGAGAAGCAGGGTGTCAAGATGGATTTGCTGTGCTTTGGCAAGTTCCTCACCTCTCTCTGGCTTTAGCTTTCCTGCAGAGAAATGCCTCCTCCCTTCTCAAGCACAGACTGTCATTCTTTAGCCCTTCAGCCTGGTTCACCACCAACTCACTGAGTGTCTCCAGCCTTCTCCAGCCTGTTTCCTCCTGCATACGAGGAAGAGCACACCCCCTGCATCACTCAGGCTGTGTAAGAGCAAGTGAAACCCTGGAGCAGAAGCACTTGGTTCAGGTGCCTGCTACCTTCTGAGAAGCCAGTGGCTTAGAAAAATGAGGCTCAGAAAGCTGAAGTGACCTCCCCAGGTCACCCAGCAAGTGAGTAATGAATCCAAGACTGCAACCTAGGCTTCCAGCTTCCTATTTGTCCTGCGCAGGAGCTATAGCAATGACACAGTGGTTATCCTGGGAACCTCATGGGAAATGAAATGGTTAGGGGCTTTTCTGGCTGCCCCATGGGAACTGAGTCCCACCTGGCAGCTCCTCTGCTGGCAGTCATCAGATAAGTAGCTGCAGCTTCCCATTCAGGGACATCTGGGTTCTGGGACCACAGCTGTGAGAGCCCAAGGCTGTGGAAAGAGGACCGGGAGGCATGGGGTGCAGATCTATAGGCTTGATTTAAAATCACAAAAAGGGAATTCATTACTCATAAAAAGTCCAGTGGAAGGTCAAGCATCAGGTACAGAAGGAACCAGATGCTCCAAGTTCTCAGAAAACTGGGTCCCCATTTCTCCACTCTGCAGGCCTAGTTTTAATGTTGGATGGTGTCTTCCCTTGGTTTCTCAAGCACCTAGGACCTATCTGGCACACAGTTTAGCTGGCTGTAGCAGCTTTAGCCTCATCTTACCAGCTTTGCAAACCCAGTAGAAAACCTATCTGGTCCAGCAAAAACCTCAGAACTCACTCCCAAGCACCTGGCAAAGGTGGCTCACCCCACCCCTAGGCAGCCATAGGGCTTGAGGATCTCATTTCTCTCTCCTCAGCCTCAGGACTCCAAGGGGAAAGGAGGAATCCTCCAGTGGAACGATAAGAGATAGGACCATTAGGAGAGGGGGTCTGGGAAGTGTAGGAAGAAGCTGCAGAGAAGCAGAACAATGCTTGCAATGCCTGCAGCGAGGCACCACCCTGGACCCTGGCCATTGCTTCCCGCCAAGGGCTGGAGCCTGGTCTGGGAGGATGGGCGGCTCCCGGAGGCACCAGCCAGGCAGCAGGCTCCTTCTCAAAAGCAGATCCAAGTGGCCTCCCCAGGGAGACAAAGCACCAGGAAAGTCTGGGGTCTAGGCAGGGCACAGGGCCTTTCACTCTAGCTCTGCTGGGCAGAGGTGCTGTGGCCCAGGGAGACTGGAAAGTGGGGTCCCAGGTGTTCCTCCTCAGCATTCACACATTTCCTCCCTGGTCTCTGCTCTCTCTCATGGCACCTCAGCTTCATGGTCCCCAACCTCTTGTCACCTTCCCCAGACAGCACCTCTAGTTAACTCTGACAGTTTCTGACCTGTAAGGTGGAGACTGTGTGTGTGTGGGGGGAGAGAGAGAGAGAGAGAGAGAGAGAGAGAGAGAGAGAGAGAGAGAGACAGAGAGACAGAGAGACAGAGAGACAGAAAGACAGAGACAGAAAGACAGAGAGAGACACACATGCACAGAGAGAGAGAGAGAAAGTGAGAGAGGGAAAGGGAGAGGGAGAGGGACACAGAGAGAGATCCTGGAAATATATCCACTGCTCTCTACTGTTCCCTGGTACCAGGAGCTCCCGAGATGCAAATTTTCTCTTGCTCAGCCCAAGGAGAAACCAAAAGAAGGACCCCAACCCTAAGCCACGCAAAACCATAGCTTCCCCTTCTTTGCACTCAGAATGGAGGTTTCAGTTCCAGCTTGATTTCTGTTGAGCAGGAGAAGAACAGGAAGAGGGAAAAGAGAAGGGAAAGCAGATTCTCTGCTCTCCTTGGCCCCTCCTACTTGGGTGCCTGCTTCTGTGGCCAGCCTGGTATCACAGGTGGAACCACAACTCTTCCAGGTGGGGGACTCTGCTCCTGCCCACTGTCCTCTGGGTGCCAGGGAGGCACTGGCATCAGGAACCTGGCCTCAGGCTGGCCTGGGGTGTGCTCCAGCCAGAGAGCATGCAAGGCCAGGGCTGGGAGGATGGTGGGTGCCATGGTCCACCTCGCCAATCTGACTCAGGGTCAGTGGCTGTCCCCGTTACACAGCAAGCTGGTGTCAGAGCCCAGCCTGTCTGACTCCTCCGCAGGGGAAGCTGGGTCTTACCCTCTCATCCTGTGCCCTTACTGCTCAGCTCCTGGGCCAGGGGCCCAGCAAGGATATTCCCAGGCCAGGTTTCCCAGCAGGCAGGCAGACCTAAGGCTGGGAAGCTGCTCATCAGATCCGGCCATGTCTAGACCAAGTGACAGGTAGTGAGTGACTCAGGCTCCCACCGCCTGCCTCTGGCCGACCGTCTCCCTCTCCTCTCCAGCCATGGAGGCCTTGCAGGGGCAGGCTACACAGTCACCTAAAGGACACCCTGAGACTATGGCATCTACGCAGCCCACAGAGCTTCGATTTTGACAGTTCTTCCTTGTGCCTAAACTCATTGCTTATACTCTGGTTTCTCTTCAGACCACATAAATCTTTCGCCTTTTTAAACACATTGCTTTTGCTGTAGAACTGACCTCATGGCCGTCACCTGGGCTAAGGGAAGGAAACGGACAGAGGCTGTCTCCAGGGGTGAGAGCTTTGGTATTCTTGCTGACAATGAACCAGAGTGGTGGTGGCAATGCTCTGGAACCTCTGCCTCAAGTGCACAGGGTTCAGTCTTCGCCGTGGCCCTGCAGCTCTGTCCTCCTGGATCCTCTTGGTACAGGGCTGAAGCTTGTCTGGGAAGGGTACCTAGGAGAAAAGCTAAGGAGTCAGAGGAGCTGAAGCTGGGACGCCACTCCTGGGACGCGTGTGCCACAGCTGGCGGGCTGTCCGCTGGTTCCACTTCATGGCCACAAGCCCTCGGTGCAGGGGAGACTCCTGTGGCAGTGCCCGAAATGGTTCAGAAGTCTGACCCAAATGTACCCTGGGGCTGGCACCTCCGGAAGGCTTCAGAGCTGCTCCCATTCCTGAGATACAGTCACCCACGCTGGTGGGGGTGGCCATCCTGAGGACCATCAAAGGACTGGCTGCCACACAGCAGGCCCCCTGACCCACCTTACTCCCAAAGCCCTAGCACAGTTCACGTCAATCCTTAGCTGGCACAGGCAAACTCCTGGCATCGACCTGAGGAAGCCGGAAGTGCTCAATTGTTGGGTAGAGGGCTGCCACAGGAGTCTCCCCTGCACTGAGGGCTTGTGGCCACGAGGTGGAACCAGCGGACAGCTCGCTAGCCGGGCGCACGTCCCACAATTACACAACCAACTAACTGGCCAGGGATTTACCAACAGTTCAAACTGGACTTTCTCAGTTTGGTCCAAGCTTTAGGCTCCCATTCAGATCTCAAACTACTTCCTCTAAGATGAATTTAGAGTCAGATCAACGTCCTGATTGCTCCTGGATTACAGAAGTGTCCTCAGCAACCCACAGGTTGAAAGGAGGCCTCGCTCCCCGTGGTCACTCACCCCCTCTCCACACTGGCACCCATGTGGACCATGTCCTACCAACCTGGGCCATGTTCTTTCTCTGCACTGCCCTACCTTCACCTCATTCAGTGCCACCTGCACCCTGGAGCCAGCCTCCTGGGTGCAGTGAGGAGGCACCTCTCCCCCTCTGGTTATCCTAATAGCTCCAAAGGCTGAATCAGTGGTGAGGAGGGGCCAAGGAGGACTTGGCACAGCAGAGAAGAAGGTGACTTGGCCAAGGTCTCAGGAACACCTCCCACACACATTTCTTCTGAGCTCTGGGCCTGCCCTGGGGAAGGGGCTGCTAACTGGGAAACGTAGGAAGGGCTGATGACGCATGGTAGGTGCTCAATAAACATGGAGAAAAGGAACAAGAGAAGGAAAGGGAGAAGGGGCTGACCTAGTGCCAAGTGGACTGCCACACAGAGCAATAGGGAAATACTGGTGGATGGATCACAGAAGGGAGGGAGGGACAGACTGAGAAAATGAACAGGGGCCACTGGGTGCTATATCCACATGACTGATGAGAAACAGAGAAGCATGAGGGGAAAGAAAACTGCTGGGTCTGTGGGACTGGCCTCTGACCACTGGTCCTCCAGATTCTCTCTCCCTCTTCGTTCTTGCCTTTCCTTTGCTGAGGTGGGGGCAGGATTCTGGGAAGGATGCCCTTTCTCTGCCTATTCTCCGCCTCCTCATTCCTCTAGGCTGCTTCCGCCAGACTGAAGTGTTGGGGGTGGCAGGGAGGAGGTGGCCCCTGTAGGAACTATTTCAGTCAGACAGCCCTTCCAGGAAGCAGAGGAAGCTGTCCGTCCGTCTGCGATTGGAGGTGTTGCAGCCTGCCTGAGAACAGGATCATTGGGAGCCTTGGCCTTGGCTTCCCTTTGCCCCAACACACTCGGGCCCACAAACCTGCTGTGGGCATAGGAGGCAGCATGTGAGTGTCGTGCATCTCATCTCAGGGCCAGTATGGTGTGGGGTGCAGTGGGTAGGGGGTACATAAGGATCTGTGACAGGACAGCAGGCTGGGTCCAGTACAGCTCTAAAAGAGCCCAGAGTTGGGGATCTCAAGGAAGGATCCATCCAGCTGGAGGATCAGAAAAGGAAGAAAGATGGGATCAGGAGCTGGGTTGGACACACAGAGTTTAACAGCAGAAATGATGCTGAGTGAAGGCAGAAGCTGGAGAGGGCGCCTCTGTCCCTGGCTGCTAACCCATGTAGCCGTGTTGGTGTCTTGGGGACAGTACAATGAGAGAACGGACAGCAACGCAGAACAGAGTGGACCTGGTGTCCCTGCATTGAAGTGGAGGGCTGGGCAGCACCCTTAAATATCAAGAATAGGGCTTGGGCATCTCTCCAAAAGCAGAGGACAGGGAGAAGGATGTGGTCGGAGCTTCTGAGACCCCTGAGAGCCTGGGATGTGAGCTGGTCCAGGACTTAGGATCCAGGGGTGGGGAACGGATGTGAGAGCAGCCAGCTGATGCCCAGGGGCCAGGCCTAGCAAGCCCATCCTCTGGCAGCCCATGCTTGGAGCTAGGGTTATGTTTCAGCCTCCAGGGTCCTCAGAAGGCAGAAGGGTGGGGAGCCAGGTGACAGCCAGGCCTGACTTCCCGACCCTGCCCCGCGGTCTGCCCAGTGCACAGGTGGGCAACTCAAGGATCCCCTCTTGTAGCCTCCGCCTCCTTCCACCAGGGAGGGGAGGACCAGTCTTGCCAGGAAGCAGGAGGCAGAAAACGCAGGTCTCCCAAAGGAAGGTTTAGGGACACTGCATGCTTCCCCCATCCTGCTCTGCCTCAGCCCCTGCCTGTCCCACCTCCCTCTGCCACCACCACCACCACATCCTCACACCTTTCTCTCCATCTTCCTCTGCAAAGCCCCTTGCAGCCTGTGGCTCACACGGGCCTCCCCTCCAGGTAGTGTGTGTGTGTGTGTGTGTGTGTGTGTGTGTGTGTGTGTCTGCAGACTGCTGTGTGGCCTTGGGTACCCAATGGTCAGCACAGTGTCGTCTGGCAGGTGGAGTGCGCACATGAATGAAAGCACAGCCCCAGCAAGCAAGCGAGTGAGCACAGAGGAGAACGAGTGACCTTCCTCCTGCCTGTTCTGATCTTGGCTTCCCGGGCCACTGCAGACCCACCGGGCTTCTCCCCCTCCCCCCACACCTACCTCTTCTCAGCTGGGCACAAGGCCCCAAATCAGGCTGAAAGTGTATTAGGAATCTGTGACAACCAAAGGCGATGTAGGGTGTGCAGTGCGGATGGAGACTCCAAACCTCACCATTGTGCCAGAACTTAGGTAGAAGAAGTCCATTAAAATAAAATTTTAAGTTGGGAAGAGCCTTTTTTTTTTTTTTTTGCTCTAAATAACTTTTTAAATTTTCTATGTATATTCATGGTTAAGAACAGCTAACACTTAGCCTTGTGCCTGGCACTGTCTTCATAACTGCCTCATAAGGCAGGTACCATAGTGACTCATTTTACAGATAGGGAAACTAAGGTAGATAAATAATACCACCACACAGGCCACACAGCTCACATGTGGCAGGGCTGGGCATATGGATCAGAGTCCATACACTTGGCTTCAAGTATACTTTTAGTACACTTTGAATGACTTTTCATAATTTTTCTAGGCCTCAGTTTTCCCCATCTGCAAAATAGGCAGAGGGGAGGACTGGACTCATCATCTCCAAGGTTTTTTTCTACAGGTCTGTTGAGTCAGTACTGCAAATTCTCTCTAGGTATCACTAATGTGCAAATACCCCCACCCAGGAGTACTTAAAAGACTCAGGAGTCAAATTCAAGGCATTTTGCTGTTGGATGCCCCAAAACTCAGCCTGAATGAAATAATGAGAGGTGGGACAAGGGCCAATGGTATGGAACTAAGCCTATGACACATTTTACTGTTAAGGACACAGGCAGAAAAGGCAGTTGACACGGCCTGGGTTATAGAGCACGGCAGTGGGCATCCAGCACTGGACCGGGCCTGCTTTGCTCTGAAGCTGCCCTGGAAGCCTTCCCTCCCGTAAGCTGCCCCCTGGAATCAGGCCCTGGGTTCTGGTCCTGACTGCATCTAATTCATAAAGTCCCAGCAGTCCAGCCCCTCACTGTGAATTTCCATCTCGTAAGCTGCAGGGCCCGGCATCCGCTGCACGGTTGTGACTCGAGTCTTGGGAGGCTAGGGCAGGAGGCTTACGTGAGGTGGAGGTCAGCCTGGGCTACAGAGTGAGTTCAGGGACAGCCTGAACTGCAGTCTCAAATCAACCACCTAGAGCTGTGGGTGGGCTTTGTCCCTGCAGTTTGCCCTTACAGAAGCTATTTTCACTCTGGCCACCAGGGGCGCCGTGGAGGACGTGGACTAGACCACTGTGGCAGTTTCTGGTCTACTGGAAACAGATCTTGGGGAACTCCCAAGTCACCTCCTTGCCCTATCTTACAGATAACATGGCTGCAGCCAGAAAAAGAGCCATGGCTCTGGAAGGTGGTGTTCAGGCTGCAGAAGCAGGAGCTGCCTTCAGTGACCTCATGGTGTGTGGACCATTCATATGGGCGGAGTTTCCAGGGAGCCATCTGCTCTGGACCTGGGACCCGGCTGGGAGACACAGAGAGGCTCCAAATCTTCCACTTCTCAGGAGGTCCTCAGCCTGTGAAAGAAGGGCAGACCGGTCATGATTACAAATTCCACCTCCCACCCCACACCCAGAGCTCAGGAGAAGCCCTTCTTAGTTTGTTTTAGTGCTTCTAATCTCATGACATCTCTGAGAGATGGAAGCCACATTACCCCATTTCTCAAAAGGGGAAACTGAGACTCACAGAAGGTAGATCACTGCCCCCAGATCACATAAGTATTGAGTCACGGAGATGAGATTCAAACCCAAGTCCATCTGCTTTCCACGAACACAGGAGCCATCTTACCAGAGTTTTGAAGTTTATTAGGAAGGCTGATAGAAAACGCATACTACATAACAAAAGAGAAGTGACTCTCCCCAAGTTGAGCTTTCTTATTCCAAGTTTCTTTGAAATCAGAGCTGTGTGAGGCCTCCATCATGTGGCCAGTATAAAAAATGACAGCGTTGGTGCCCTAATTGTTCAGATAGGGGAGGAGGGCCCAGAAAGCAATAGGGCCTGTGTAAGGTGGACCATGAGCATGTCACTAACAGGTTGTGTATTGTTTCCCCAGCCTCTCCTAATGTAGGAGGCCCAGGTCATGGAGCTGGACAATAACACAAGCGAGGTCTTGAGCTTTTTGCCACCTGCCACCTGTGTCTACCACGAGGACTTCAAGCGCCTGCTTCTGCCGCCGGTGTACTCAGCAGTGCTGGTGGCCGGGCTGCCGCTGAACCTCTGTGTCATTGCCCAAATCTGCACGTCCCGCCGGGCCCTCACCCGCACAGCCGTGTACACCCTGAACCTGGCCCTGGCCGACCTGCTGTATGCCTGCTCCCTGCCCCTGCTCATCTACAACTACGTTCAACATGACCACTGGCCCTTCGGGGACCTCATGTGCCGCCTGGTGCGCTTCCTCTTCTATGCCAACCTGCACGGCAGCATCCTCTTCCTCACCTGCATCAGCTTCCAGCGCTACCTGGGTATCTGCCACCCCCTGGCGCCCTGGCACAAGCGTGGGGGCCGCCGGGCTGCCTGGCTCGTGTGTGGTGCTGTGTGGCTGATGGTGACAGCACAGTGCCTGCCCACAGCCATCTTTGCTGCCACGGGCATCCAGCGGAACCGCACCGTCTGCTATGACCTGAGTCCACCGGCCCTAGCTGCCCACTACCTGCCCTATGGTATAGCCCTCACAGTCATTGGCTTCCTGCTACCCTGTGCAGCCCTGCTGGCCTGCTACTATCGCCTAGCTCGCCGCCTGTGCCGCCAGGATGGCCCTGCAGGGCTGGTGGCCCAGGAACGGCGGAGCAAGGCAGCTCGCATGGCTGTGGTTGTGGCGGCTGTGTTTGCTATCAGTTTCCTGCCTTTCCACATCACCAAGACAGCCTACCTGGCAGTGCGCTCTATGTCAGGTGTCCCTTGCCCCACGTTGGAAGCCTTTGCTGCCGCCTACAAAGGCACGCGGCCCTTTGCTAGCGCCAACAGCGTGCTGGACCCCATCCTCTTCTACTTCACCCAGAGGAAGTTCCGCCGGCGGCCGCAAGAGCTAATACAAAAACTCACAGCCAAGTGGCAGCGGCGGGGTGGCTGAGTTCACCAGTGCAGGACCTGAAGCCTGGATGCTGTGGTGTTTGCCATTATAGCCGGGACACCCCACCAACCCCAAACCATGCAGATAATTAAAATTAAGCTCAGCTTGGCACAAAGTAAAACCCCTCATGGTCTCAAACCTCATCAACTATTTATTGAGCCCTTTCTCGAGACCAGGCCCTATGGGCACAGGACCAATAGGCCTGGGCCTGGCCCTCCAAAAGCTCCCGATCAGGCAGAAAGAGTAAAGGGAACTATGTTAAGCTGGGTATGGTGGCACAAGCCTGTAATTCTAGCACTCCAAGAGGCTGAGGCAAGAGGGTAGAAAGTTCAAGCCCAGCCTGGGCAACACAGTGACCTACTGCGATCTAGTCTTAAAAAAAATTAAAACATTGAAAAAAGGTCTGGGGGCCGGGAGATAGCTCAGTAGTCTAAGCACCTGCCTGGTAAGCACAGGGACCTGGGTTTAATCCCTGGTACTGCATGCCATGCTGGCCCTGCCTGTAATCCTAGCACTGGGGAGGCTAAGACAGGAAGATCACTATGAGTCCGAGCTGCATAGTAAGACCCTGTACCAAATACATAAATTTTATAAAATGGACTGGGGGTCCAGCCATATAACAGCTCAGCGGACTAAAGTGCCTGCTTAGGTAGATACTGGGGTTAGAGGTTCGATCACAGGCCTGCCATGCCAGCCTCACCCCCAGGGCTGTGCTGAGATGGCAACTGAGACTGGGCATGGTGGTATGCGTGTGGAATCCCAACACTTGGGAGGCTGAAAACAGGAGGATCACTATGAGTCCAATCTGTGTACTGAGACCCTGTAGATTCCATACCGAATACAAAATAAAAATAGAAAAAAATATAAAATGGGCTAGGGATGTAGCTCACTGTAAAGGTCTTGTATCCAGTTCCCAGTGCAGGGAGGTGAGGGGGGGGAGGGGGAGCACCAGCCATGTTCAGCTGCTCACAAAAGTAGCATGACTGTAGTATAATACATGTTTTGTACTTGGTCCTATAAAACATGCTTAGGAATCACCAGTGAATGGTATGAAGAAAAGTAGGAAAGGGAAGTGAAAACTTCTAGGAAGGGACATTTAAGCTGGGTTTTGAGAGATAAATATGGGCTCTCTGTTGGAAAAGCATAACACTCCAGTACTTTAGTAAGCCTTTACTGAGACATTGTACTCAAGCCTAGGTGACTTTGAAGCCCTAGAAAAACTCATTCTAGTCATGCCCTACGCAAGCTCCCACCAACTGGAGGTATAAACACTGACACGGTGACACTGGAGATATGACTGCTATCAGAGCCCACAGGAGGCCCATGGCCCTGTCAAGGAGTCGGGAAAGTCCTCTCAGGGAGGAGCCACCTGAATCAGATGTCAGAGGCTAAGTGGGGCTCAGCAGTCAGAGGAGGGAGAGCGCTGTGATACAGCCTGGCCAGCCTCCTGCGGGGCTCTGTCCTGGGCACATAGGGGAGGAGGTATGTGGCTTCCTGTGTGTGAAAGCCATAGAAACCAGAGCTGTCCCACAGCCACCCCAAATGAGGACAAGAGCCGTCTGGGTGTGGCAGGCATAATGCTTAGCAGAGGGAAGAACCACAGCCCCTGGCAGAAGCAGCAGCTCCCAGGGAGTGGCACTTCATGAACCAGAGCGAGAAATAAGACAGTGTGAGCCCAGGAACTGGGTGTGTGCAAGGCGAGCCTGGAAAAGGAGCTGGGAGGGGCCAGAGCACTCAGTGCTAGGACGAGCCCAGACCCCACTTCAGCTTCACCTGTCTCTTCCAAGCTGGGGGAATCTTGGGGCCTGGGGTGCCTCCACCAGGCCCCCAAGAGGGGGAAACAGCCCTTCGCCCTGCTTCCTTCTAAAAGAAGCTAAGAGCTTGAGGAGATACGGGGCCGTCAGGAGGCTACAGAGGAAGGTCCCAAGGCTGGAGGCCCAAGGTCTTAGGGTAGTGTCCTGGCTATGTTCCACCCTGCCCTTTCAGGTCCCTCATTCCAACCTGTGGGTATGCAGAAGGTGACCTTGGCCAGCTCCCGAAGATGCATTTCAAACCCAGATTTGAGCAGCACAAATCTGAGTAAATACATGTTTACCCCAAGGTCCCTGGAGCAGGTGGCAAAGAGGAATGGTGCCACCTCAGAGAGTCCTCTTCCTTGTCCTCCAGAACCCCCATCACTGCTCTGTGGCCTGTCCTCTCTGCTGCAGTTCCTCCTTCCTCCTCCTACCTAACCAGCCCCACTGCACTCCCCCTTATTTCTAGTCCCCACTCCATTCCCTCTTCAGGCCCATTGTCCTCATGTGGAACAATCAGCCTCCAGTACCTCCCACAGACCTGTAGTAAGCAAGAGAGCTACCAGGCCAGGAGTCCTCCTGGGCAGAAGACAGTGGGCAGAGGGACAGGGCAGGGGAGGGACTGTGACAGCATTCAGGATTTCTCTTCCAGCCCTTCCTAAGCCTCAGTGCTGCCTGCAGTAGGGGCATCCAAACAAGGGCTCTGGAGCATTCATGTTGGGGATGTGTTTGCAGCTGGAGGAGAAAGAGGGAAAATCAAGCCTAGCCTGCACTGGGAGCCACTCGGTGTCCTTGCTGGACAATCTGGTGATGTGGACAGGAGAAACTTGAATTCTCTGGGCCACAGTGAGGCAAGTATGGGGGGTGGGGGCAACAGAAACCAGGCTGCTGCAGATTCCCTGCTGGAGGCAAGGCCAAGCCATGCAGGGCAGATGCTACCACCTTGCATCGCTGGGCCAGGGGCAGCAAGGGAATCACAAGCAGCAGACAGGGGCCTCTGGCCATAGCCCAGTCAAGCCTGTAGGGAGTCCCAGGTAACTGGCTCACCTGAGAGCTGTGACTCTGGTTACTTTTCTGCAGTGGAAATTGTGGGTCACAGATACACTGCTTCCCCAGCTTCTCTCTGGGAGAGCTGCTTAGAAGGTACAGACTCCACAGCCAGTTTACCTGTGTGTTTACCCTGGCTTTACCCTAGCTGTAAAAGTTATATGGTAACCTCTTTGTTCCTCAGTCTCCCCAACTGAGCAATGGGAATAATGATGATGCCTGTCTTATAAAGTTGGTAAAGATTAAATTAAGATGTGTGAAACAGTCTGGAACATAGTAAGTATGCTGTGAATGCTACCATCAGAATTAGTTTGCATTTTTGGAAACAAGTTGCTCCAGGAACTATGGAATGGGCATCAGGGTTGTCTAAACAGGGGCCTTTAAGCGGCATCACAACCCTTTCTCTTGCCCTCTTACCTGAGACGCAGAGGTCTATAAAGGAAAAAGTTCATCACATTTTTTTGAGAATAAGAACCATAACCTGTAAGCCCCTTCTGTTCCAATAGAAGGAAAAACCATTACTATAGGCCAGTGTCAAAGCCTCCACGCACTGTTGGAGACCTCAAGTCCCTCTTTCTCCCGCCCTTGATCCATTTCCTCCTCCCAGAACACAGTAGTGATAGGCAGGGTTAGGAGCTTATCCTGGAGTGCTCTGCTCCCTGGGGTGGGACATACAGGGGACACCAGAGGGAGAAGATAGTCAAGTGAGGCATGGTGGGGTTCCGTTAGAGGGAATGGTGTGTGTTCAGAGGGGTTCAAGGTGACTTTCCAGGATTTGGGGCTGGGAGAGACTCCCTGGGGATGAAGCAGGACAGGTGGCCCTTGAAGGACAAATGTGATAGGGCTGAGAGTTTCCGATGTAGAAGCTGGCACAGGCAAGGCTGGAGGGTGTTGGAGGAGGGGGAGAGGGTCACAGCCTGACCTTGAAGGGCTCAGGGGAGTATCAAGGATATTCCTAGAAGTATCAAGGAGCCGTGATAAGGAGTACAGAGGCCACTGTGGGTTTTGGGGACCAAACAGAGTGCTTGATACACATTTTCCCCTTTATCCCTTACAACATCTCCTATGACCGAAGGGGTAGGAACTGACTGGCTAAGGTCTTACAGCCTTCTTCCAGCTGGGCCCTCAATGCCCCACCTCACCTTCCCTACCTTCTCTCCCTTGATTCTTCATCCTAGGCCCTACCTTCCCTGCCAGGTCCCAGTAACTTCGGCCTCTTAAGAAGGCATGGCGCAGGTTGCTGGCTGCTAGCCACAATTATCGGCACAGGGCCACCTAGAATGAAAACTTCGTTTTCCAGGCCCTCTTGCAGCTAAGTGCTCCAGGCCACTTCCTCCTGGCAAGGGTTATTAGCAAAGTGCCCTAAAGCAGTTTAATATGGGGAGGGAGGAGTGTCTTTGAAATGGGTGGTATTTTTTTCCACACCCCAAAAGCCTTCCTGTTTCTTACAAAGTGCAGGCACTATCTTGGACCATTTGGGCAAGGGTCTTATCTGTTGCTGGTAAAGCAAGAATTTGGGACTAGTGTGTGTCTCTACCCTTGGACTTCTGCCCTAGAGATAAATAAATGTCTTTTTTAAAAAAAGCTACCAGGGCCAGTGAGATAGCTCAGCAGACTAAGAGCCTGCTTAAGCAAGTGCAGGGACCGGGGTTTGATCCCCTGCACCACATGTTGTGCTGGCCCTATCCCTGGGCATGCTGAGTCCAGGTGTGGTGGTGCATACCTGTAATCCCAGTGTTGGGGAGGCTGAAAACAGGAGGATCACTGCAAGTCTGAGGTGTGTACCAAGTACATTAAAATAAATAAATAAAAATGTTAAAGCTACCAGCTTTTCAGGCCTTTGCTACTCACAGCCAAAACTAATCCCTTTAGTCAGGCCTTATCTCCTGCCCTGAGCAGGTGGATATAGGTAGAAGGTGACAGTGACCCTGACTGGGGTGGGAGGTAGGGTCTAAGCTGGGGACGAAGCCTCACTATTTGAGAAGATCCAAGTCAACAGAGATGTTCACAAAGGCAGCTTAGAGAAGATGCAAAGCCTAGGGACAAGTTGGCCCCAATATGGCCTGAGGCTGGGGACAGATGGCATCCTAGAGAAGAGTGTGAGAAGAGGGGGCCTTGGTAGAGTCCTGGAAGTTTTGACAGTAGGGATTTGGGGGGAGGAGGAGTCAGAGAGGTGGCGGCCTAGGTGGTGGCGTCCTGGGGCAGTGGCACTGGCTGAGCAAGGGAGGGCTGGAAGAGAGCACGTGAAGGGAGTAGGTGAAGCAAGAAAGGCTAGACCAGGGAAGGAACTTCTAAAGAACCCTGGCACTTGAGGATGGAGAGGCAGATGAGTCGGGTTGAGATTGGGAAGCCAGAGCATCCAAGATCTCCTCTTGGGGAGATTTCCACGCTGAGCAGGAAAGCCCCTCAATAAATGCAGTTGGTGCCTTTCTCCCTCAGGCTTGTTAGAGAACACTCTGAGTGCTCTGCCTTGAGATCAGACCCACACACCTCCCAGACTCTGAAGCCAAGGGCTTGCAGGTGCAGACAAAGAAAGAATTCATCAATAAAAGATTGATTGAGGATCTACTGTATGCCTGGCATCATGCTGGGCAGTGGGTCCCTGCCCTCCAGAAGCCCAGTTGGATGGAGGAAACCCACAATAATGAAATAAACACAAATTCCTGGATAAGTACAGCTGAGAAGGAATATTAAGAACATAAAGAAGGCCAGCCAAGGAAAGACTCACTAGGGATGACAAGTTATGGAATGGTTGGTGGTCCACGATGCTGGGGACAGTGGCAAGGATGTCACTTGACTTAATTTAAAGGGCAGAGAAGGCTTCTCACCTGAGGTACGTTTCTTACCTTACAAGGTTGTGCTTACTAGGGGCAGTGCACTGCATCAGATTCTGGGACTTCAAGCCTGTTTCCTTGCCTGTGATATAGAAAACAAACAAAAAACATTAGGATTCCTCACCCGGCTTCAGAGTACTGAGAATGGAAAGGTGAGAACAAAAATATTTATATAAGGTATCAAAACTACTATCACCCCCTGGAGGCATGAGCAGGAACAAGTACTTCATACAAAACGAAACACAATCCTAAAACAAATGACATTTGAGTCCAGCTTGGTGATGCCTTCTAATTTTGAAAAATGACATTCCCTGTGCTGGAGCACTTATGTCCATCTGCCTAGAGTCACATGTCACACTCTGGAAACACCTTCAAACACCCAAATGCCCATCAAGACAATGAATTAACGCACTACGTTCCCACACTGGGTTATTTTCTGCAAACAGAAGGAAGCATGCCGTGCAACTGCAACAGTGGGGGGGGGGGGGGCTCAGGTGGTAAGGCACAGCCTAGAACCTACCAGATCTCCCTGAGGCTGTGCCACTGAGTAAAGATTAGAGGGCCAGGGCAGGTTTGACCAGGCCTGAACAGGGCTGAGAGAGCACGGGCAGTCCAGGCTGCTTCCAAAGAGGGTGAGCTCAGGCCCGAGGAAGGCGCGGCCAGGAGGACAGTGCTGATGAGGAAGAGATTGCTGGGGCCTAGAGGAGAAACAATCCCTTCTTTTATTTATTTATTTATTTATTTATTTATTTATTTATTTATTTATTTGCTTGTTGTGTTTGTTTCTTTATTCATTTTGTGGCTGGCTCAGCCTGCCCTGGTGGTGGCGCTGGCGCAGCATGTGGTGCCGGGGATCGAACTGCAGTCCCCGCAGTTGCCTGAGCCCTCCTAAGCAGGCGCTTTAGACCACTGAACCATCTCGCCGGCCCAACAATCCCTTCTTCATTGGGATCTGGGGCCAGGGAAGGCTGGAGGAGCATGGTGTTTGAAGACTCTGAAACTTGATCCATTTTCCTGGCTTTGACACTGGTCAGAGTTACTTTCTCAGTCGAATAAAATAAAATAAATGGAATACCATTACTTATACATCGGAGGCACCTCGTATATTTTCATTCATTCAGATATAGGGTCCAGCATTTAAACTGGGCATGGGATGAGGAAAAGGACTTGAATGGGGCGGGGTGGGGGAGGGAAAGGTGACGCCTCAGTATCTGCATAACCTCAGACTCACTAGACTGAAACAAAAGTGGGAGGGCAGCTCTAGGGTAGATCAGTGTGAAGTAAGAGAAGCGTCCTACCCCTCCCTTCAAGGGGGACTGAGCAGCCACGGGTTCGCGTGTAGGTGTGGCAGTGGGGAGTCAAGAGTGTTCCCTTGTGTGGAAGGTCTGCGTTTGTACTGAAAAAATCCTTCCTAACTCCCTAAACTGTGATTACTGTCTCAGGGGGTCCCAGGGTTGTGAAGATGAGCCGGCAGAGGGCGCAAGAGTCGCGTACCCTACAGGGCCAGGGAAAGGGGGCGGGGTAAAGGGCGGAGCATCGCCTGTGAGGTGGAGCGGGTGTGGTAGCTAGAAAAGTAGAAGGGCAGGGTACCCCCCCCGAGGGGTGGAGCTTTTATATGGAGGAGGAAAGGTTGAGAGACCGGGAGAGGGTAGTACAGGGCCGCCGGGAGGTGGAACAGGTGGCCTGTTTGGGACCCCGCGGGGCGGGCCGTGGGCGTGGTGCAGAGGGATTCGCTGTGGGGGCGGGCCCAAGGGCGTGTCTTTAGAGGTAAAGTGGGCGACTGGAGCGACTTGCCCCGCCTACCGCTACGTCGTACTTGGGGTCCCCCTCCCCTTTCCCGGCCGGGAGCGTTTCTGCGTGTACCTGAGAATCGTGTGTACAAGTTTGTGGGCCCGAAGTTGCCATGTTGGAGCCCCCAGCACAGGAGGTGTTCCGGCGCGAAAGCGGCTGAGCCGCAGCACTTGCGCCAGGGTGGCTGCGTCTGCAGAGCTGAACACGTGCCAAGCTTGCGTGTGTCTCAGCGAGTCTTGGGCGGCCGCTCGTGACCCCGCGGAACTTCTCTGGAAGGTCTCTTCTGGCTCCAACTGTTCAAGAGTCTTGTTTCTCCTTCGGCTCCTCCCGGATTCCCTTGCCCGGCTGGGTTCCCAGACTCGCGCGCGCTCAGAGCCCACCCCCTCTTTGGGCGCAAGGCTCCGCCCCCCGCCCCCTTTCCTGTGCCACAAAGTTTATTTGCAACAAAAGGGAGCTCGAAGCGCACAGCCTAGGGGGAGGGAGCCAGAGCCAGAGCGGCAGTGTGCGGGGCGGGGGAGACGGCTGGCTGCCCGAGGGCGGGCGCGGAGCAGAGACCAGAGTGCTTGGATCTTTCCCCTGCCGGGCTGAGATGCCCTCGGCCGCCGGGGCAGAAGCAAGGGTCGCACGGAGGCGGAAGGGGCGGCCAGGGATGGAGCTGCTGCCGCCTGCAGCCACAGAAACTTGATCCGCCACAGATAAATCTCTACCTGTCTCTTCGTCGTCCTCCCAGAGCCCCGCGCCGGGCGGGTGCAGGACCCGGGCCTCGGGACCACGGCCACTGAGCGCTTTCGGAGCGGGGACTGAGGGGGGGGTTGGCCGCGGCTGCCCGAGGCCGGCCCCCCCAGAGTGAGCGCCGTCACCATGGCGGACGGGTCGCCCCGGCCCCCGCTTTATCGCAGCGTCTCGTTCAAACTGCTGGAACGCTGGAGCGGCGGCCCCGGGCCGAAGGAGGAGGATGCGGACGCCCCGGGGTTGCGACGCCGCGCCTCGTGCCGGCCAGCCGCGGCCGTCCCGGGCCAGCCCTCCCGGCGCGTGTCCAAGCTGGCGTCGGGGCCCCCGGCCGCCCCCGCGCAGCCGCGCCCGCTCCGCAGCCTCTCGCCCTCAGTACGCCAGCTCTCCCGGCGCTTCGACGCGCCGCGTCCGGACTGCGATTCCGCGGGAGTCCGGGACGGGGGTGTCTCCCCCGGGGCCGCGGAAGAAGCGGCCGAAGGCGCGGCGCGCGGGGCCTGGCCCAGCGTCACCGAGATGCGCAAGCTCTTCGGAGGCCCCGGGTCCAGGCGGCCCAGCGCAGACTCCGAGGCTTCGGGAACACCCAGCCCCGACGGCGCCGCGTGGGAGCCCCCGACTCGGGAGCCCCGGCAGCCGCCGACGCCTCCTCCTCGGACTTGCTTCCCGCTGGCAGGCCTGCGTGCGGCGCCGCGCCCGGTGCCCGGTCCGGGGATAGAGGAAAGGCGGCGGCAGCAGCTACTGGAGCGAGCGCAGCGTCCAGCGGATGGTTTACATTCTTGGCATAGCTTCTCCCAACCGCAGGCCGGGGCCCGGGCCTCCTGCTCCTCCTCCTTCGTGGCCTCCTCCTATCCTGTCAGCCGAAGCAGGGCTGCCAGCTCCAGCGAGGAGGAAGAGGAGGGCCCGCCGCCACAGCCAGGGGCACAGAGTCCGGGGGCACAGAGTCCGGCCTACCACGGCGGCCACTCCTCGGGCAGTGACGAGGACCCAGACGGTGAGGGTGGTCGCCACTGGAGTGGGAGGCCGGGGCTCAGGCCTGGAAGTGTACTTTTGGATCAGGACTGCCGGATAGACAGTGATGGGTTAAATTTGGGCAGCATGGACTCAGCGCGGGGAATCAGGAGCCCCGAACCTCCAACCTCTCCAAGAGCCCTTAGTGAAGGGGGCCCTCGGGAGTGCGCTACTGGCTTGCAGCCCTCTGTCACGGGTCCCCAGGAGGGCATGAGGCCTATGTCAGACACTGTGGGAGGAGCTTTCCGAGTAGCCAAGGTGAGCTTTCCCGCATACTTGGCCAGCCCTGCGGGCTCTCGCGGTAGCAGCCGCTATTCCAGCACCGAAACCCTCAAGGATGACGACCTGTGGTCTTGCAGGGGTTCTGGGAGCTGGGGAGTGTACCGCTCCCCTAGCTTTGGAGCTGGGGAAGGTCTCCTGCGGCCCCAGGCCCGAACCCGAACCAAGGGACCTGTGGGCATCAGTAGGGCTTTAAGGGATGGAGGTTTAGAGCTGGACAACAGTAGGCAACGAAAGTCTCTGTCAAATCCGGATATCGCCTCAGAGACTCTGACACTTCTCAGTTTTCTGCGTTCAGATCTTTCAGAACTGAGAGTCCGAAAGCCCAGTTTGGGACATGGAAGCAGCCTCCTAGATGGCAGGGACTCAAGGTCAACAAGTGGCCTAGTAGAGAGACTTGAACCCGTGCCTTCCCAAACCTCAGCATCACCTGGCACCCGTCCTACCCTCAAGGATTTGACAGCCACATTGAGGAGAGCAAAGTCATTTACCTGCTCTGAGAAGCCGGTGACCCGGCGTCTAGCACACACCAGTGCCCTGAAGCCCAGCTCCTCTGAGCTCCTGCTAGCAGGCCTTAGTGCTGAGGAGGATCCACTGCCACTTGTGGTCCAGGATCAGTATGTACAGGAGGCTCGTCAGGTGTTTGAGAAGATCCAGCGCATGGGTGCCCAGCAGGATGATGGAAGTGATGACCCCCCTAGAAGCCCAGACTGGGCAGAGAACATGACCAAAGGGCATCGGTCCCAGGAGGAGCTCTCAGGCCCTGAATCCAGTCTGACAGATGAGGGCATTGGGGCAGACCCTGAGCCTCCTGGTGCAGCCTTTTCCAGCCTGGGCACAGCAGGAATGTGGAGACCTGTCTGTTCATCCTCAGCCCAGATGAACCACCATGTCCCTGGGGCCGAGGACAGTCTGAGTGGGTGGGGTCTCATGTCCCCTGAGACCCCTGCCACGCCAGGTGCCCTCCGGAGGAGACGTAAAGCCCCGCCTTCAAGTCCTGGTGGGACTGAACTTAGCAATGGCGAAGCAAGCGAGGCTTACAGGTCCCTGAGTGACCCAATTCCACAACGCCACCGAGCTGCCACTTCTGAGGAGCCCTCTGGGTTCTCTGTGGACAGCAACCTTCTGGGTTCACTGAGCACCAAAGCAGGGCTTCCAGTGACTCCAGCTGTGGACGAAGGGTTGACCAGTGGCCACAGTGATTGGTCTGTAGGCAGTGAAGAGAGCAAGGGGTATCAAGAGGTCATTCAGAGCATCGTTCAGGGTCCTAGTACTTTGGGGTGTGTAGGGGAAGACAGAGTTGCTGGTAAAGCCCCCAAGAAGAAATCTCTGAGTGATCCCAGTCGGCGTGGGGAGCTGGCTGGGCCTGGATTTGAGGGCCCTGGAGGGGAGCCCATTAGGGAAGTCGAACCCATACTGCCTCCATCTAGCAGTGAGCCTATCCTTGTGGAGCAGCGGGCAGAGCCAGAGGATCCTGGTTCTGCCAGGAGCCGGGCACAATCTGAGAGGGCCCTACCCGAGACCCTGCCTGAGTCTTCCACTGCTCGCCATGACTTCCACCTTAACCCCAAGCTGGCAGATGTTCTGTCCCCTCGGCTCATTCGACGAGGTTCCAAGAAACGCCCAGCCCGAAGCAGTCACCAGGAGCTCCGGAAAGAAGAGAAAGATCAGGACCAGACTGGTAGGCTGTCAAAGGCCCAGCCTTTCTCCAAACATGTTCGCCATGCTAGTGTGCCTGCTACCTTCACGCCAATCATAGTGCCTGAGCGCCAGACCTCTGTGGGCCCTGTAGTGGCTGTGCCAGAGCCTGCAGGCCTCCCTGTCCAAGGCCACCCCACACTGCAGGCACCATCACTTGAGGATGTCACCAAGCAGTACATGCTGACTCTCCACTCAGGTGAGGTCCCTGCCCCTGCGCCTGTGGACCCGCCCTGCTTGACTCCTGTTGCACCACCAGCTGCTGAGGCCAGGCCCCCTGAGGCCATCCGGGCTCCAGATGAGCCTGCCCCTACCAGCAAGTGTTGCCGCAAGCCACAGGTGGTGAGTCCTTTTTGGGGGGAGACCTTTGGTTGGGGCTGAAGGGAGGCCCTCAGCACTGACCTGGGCAGTAACTATTATGCAAGTATTCACTGCCTGGGTATGCAGATTCAGGGGTGTTTATTTGTCTGGTCCTGAGGTATCCAGGCAGTTCTAAGAGTGTTAATGATACAGGGCTTCAGTAACCCTCAGACCCTGTAGAGGCTTCAGGCTTCTGTTGATGCTGATGTGAAAGTTTCTTATCTGCTCCAAGGTGTTCTGGTAATGATTACAAGGGTTCTTTAGGGTTCTTACCGGATCTTTTAGGTGTTTTCAGGGGCTATCTTGTTGAGATCCCCTGTGGTTCTTTGCATAGCACAGGCTTAGTTCTTTCTATGAGCCTGGCTGCCCACCATTGGCCAGACCCCTGTAGGAGTTTGTGTTTGCCCTTTCTGAAGTGGTTTCTTGTGGCAGGTCAGAATGTCATTGTGTTCCAGAGCTGGGAGAGCCAAGACCTTTATGGAACAGTGTGTATGGGAGGTGTTGGGATTCTAGGCCCATCCTGATCCCACTGTGTGACATTGGCTTTTTTTGTGATCTAGACCTCACCCCACCACATTTGTAAGATAGGATTGGTGGGGATGTGGACAAGATGGTGCCTGTGTTTCCATGCAGCTGCTCCTGCACAGATGTTGGGCAAGTCTGTGTGTCTGAGTTGCTGTACTCTGGGGCCTGAGTTCTGACCCAGCCTGCTTCTTCTAGGTAGTGACTTCTAGGGAAGAGGGAGACAGAAGGGCTTCTGCTGAGGCAGACCAACAGGCCCCTTTCAGAGAGGTTGGGAGAGGTTCCAGCCACCAGTCAGGGTCCTGTGGCCTCCATGGTTCTGGACAGGGGCCCTCACCCTGGAGCCTCACTTTCCCTGAGGTTCCCCCTTCTGTCTTCTGGCTTTACCTGTGTCTGGGTTTTGGGCGTTAAGTTCCAGTTGATTCTAGATGGCCTTTTCCCTGGCTTGGAAATCACGTTTAGACACTTGGGTTCTGGGCTGAGTTCAGGGATTACCTGGGGTTGTTCTAACTGCATCTCTCCTCCCACTGTGTCCCTCACTGAGAAGCCTGGAAACCCTAAACCTTGAACTAATTTGGTCACTCCCATTCCCAGCGCTCTGCTCTCAGGCTGGCTCTCAGGGCCCCTCTGAACTCCTTTTCCCTTTGTTTCATTCTTTTCAGCTCGGTCTTGCTCTGCTTCTCCTCTTGGAAGCTGAAGCCAGAGTCTACAGGTTGGGAGTGGGGAGTAAGGGAATTTAGAGCATGTTCATCCCTCTGAGAGGAGCTTACGTGGCCTTACACCAGTGCCAGTTCTGTGTTTGGAAGATGGCAGGGGAGCACGGGCAGCTCCTACCAAGAGTCCCCTCCCCAGCTTCCTTTTCCATGTTTTGATCTCCTCTGGGAGCCCTGAGCTCAGCTGAGGGAGAGGGCAGGGGTGAATCAGGAGACTCAGGCAGTCCAGGTAGATGAGGATCCCCTTGGAGGAGGCACTGAGCCCACATAGAGGTGGGAGCGTTCACAAGACTGGCTCCTGGCCTACTTTTGTTCCATTCCTCCCTCTACTCTCCCCTACTTTGAGGGGCTGAGTTGGGACAGATCTGCCATAATAAGGTCTTCTCCCTGCCATGGATGGAGGCTTTCTTTGGCCGCCATGCCTTTGCCTGCTCACTCCAGTTCTCTCACTTGTCCAGTCCTGGTTTGATGTCCCCTCTTACCTCTTACGGGAGAGAACTGGGTAAGTCTATAATTAGAAGAGCAGAGTTGGAGTCTCAGCTACAGATTCCTGTAGGGTCTTAGGACTTGTCATAACCCTGCTCCTTGTTTCACTTGCCCCTTCTGGAAAATGGGGGAAAGCAGCCTGGCAGGCTGTTAGTGTTGTGTGCTGTTTCTTTTTGTTTTGTGACAGTCTCATTATGTAGTGCAAGCTGATTTTTGAACTTGCTTCTGTAGCCCAGACTGGCCTCATACTCACAGAAATCTTCCTGCCTCAGCCTTGTGAGTGCTGGGATTATAGGCAGGTACCACCATGCCCGGTATGACAGGCTCTGATAGGTGAGTGGGTGGTAGGATTATTCTGTCCCTGGGGGCAGATGAGAGTTAAAACCAGGGACCACTGCCCTAGCTGCTTCTCGGTGACCACATTTGGCCCAGGTATGGGCACAGGCCTCTGTATAACCTGGTGGACCGAGACCAGGCTCAGTCTCAGAAGACGTTTGCCATCACCCAATTCCCGCCCCCTCACAAAGCCTGAAAGTTCTCCCATCTGCCAGCCTGACTCCCTTCTGCTGTCCTCTTCCTTCTGGCTCCAGAAGATGGAGAGCAGCTGGCCACCCCCTCCTGCTGGCCTCCCTTGGGGAGACAGTGTTCTCTTGTCTGGGCCCTGGGGCTCCAGTCACACTCCTTCCTGTCCTGTGGGCAGAAATGGTGTAGTGTGGGCTATAAAATAAGAAGATAAAAGAAGAGCTGCCACACTTTTTTTTTATGTGGCAGAAACCAGTGTGAACCCAGCGAGGGGCTACAGGAAAACCTGAGGGCAGAGGAAACCCTAGGCTCACACTCAGGTTGTAGGGAATCTTGCCCAGTCTAGAGCCCATAGGCACCCTTGGTGTGGTATGGGCCTATTTCTTGAGACATGGATACCAGGCTCAGCTCAGCCTCTGACTCACTCACCTGTGGGCCTCAGCTTTCCCATCTGCACAGTGGGAAGATAGACTGCCTAGTTGCTGGCTCTGGAGGAAGGGCTCAGCCTGCAGGATGGTCCAGGGAAAGGGGAGGAGTCAGATGTGGAGGAGAGAGAAAGGCACCTCTGCAATGGCTATAAAGGCTGAGGACCACAGTGTGTGAGGGCAGCTCCTGGGGCTCCTCATCAGTGAACTAACCTCACAGATGTGCAGGCTGGCCCTCCCTGCCTGCCCCTCCCACTCCTGGTTTCCTCCACTTGGGTCCACAGTAGCCTGGCTGTGACATTTCATGGCGGACTTCCACTACCCTGGCCTTAGAGGAGAGTACTGTAGTCCACTTCTGCCTTCGGGTACCTGATACTCAGTTGATGTATAACATCTGTAGCCCAGAGACCGGAAGTGACTTACCTCTTAGAACTGTAGATGGATGAACTCATGGGACTTCACCATGTGGAACAGTGCTGACCAGAGCTGGCATTTATTAAGTGCCTACTATATGCTGGATACTGTTTCGTCTTTGAATGTGAAAGCTTGGGTATTTTATGGTGTGAAATTAGGCTTGAGAATTCTAGCACATCAGTGACTCATAGTGAAGGGATCCTGGACGCCCCTGTTCCTCACTGGTATTGGTCTACCTGCTGAGAAGGGGCACAACTCGTGGAATTTGAGAGCATCTTGCATATTCCCAGCATCCTCAACACTGTCCTCATGGTTATTTAATTCAACAGAGCTTGGGGTTGAGTAGGGAAGAACTTGGAGGCCCAGAAAAGGAAAGCACATGTCCAAAGGTCACACAGCACGGCTAGGCAGAGCCAGTCTAGGCAGAGCCAGTCGTGAGCACCCAAATCTCGGCTTTGTTCTTTCCTCTCCCCTGCCAGCAGACAGGCCACCCACCCCGTGCCTGGTGTGCCTGGCTTGCCCAGCCAGCTGCCTGCCTTTCAAGGACACCCCAGTATAGATCTTCCCATCACCTTTGTCTCTTTGCACCCCTTAGGCAGGTACCTGTGGGGTGGGGGTTCCCTCCTCCTCTTTGACTCTTTGCTATGATTTTTCCATGGAAACTGGTTCTGCTGGGAGAGGACGAGGCAATTAGGACATTTGGAATCCCAAGCAATACCAAATATATATAATTAAATGTCTTGTCACCCAGCAGGAAAACGGAGTGGGGGAGGATGGGCAGAAAGGCTGTCCTTCTCCTGTATTTGTTCCCTGCCCCCCTCCTTCCCAAGGGCTCTGCAGTGTCAGGAGTGCTCTCCAGGAATGACTCCGTCTAGCAGGGGATGGTTGGGGGATGGACCAGAGCTGAGTGTGACATTTTCCAGCCCCTCACTTTAGGAACCAGCTGGGTTTGGGAGGCTGCTGCTAATCCTGTCCCTGGCCCCCGCTGTGAAGGGTGGGGACTTGCCTCTCCTGCTTTCCTCCCTCCCATCTGTGATCTCTGGCTGCACAGTGTTGGGCTGGAGACACCCCCAGGCCACCTGGGAGCTCAGAATCTAGAAGCAGTCTGCTGGAGCTTAGGATGTCAGACTGGGGACTGGCAGAGGAGGCTTCCTAGTGCAGGCTCTTCCTGGGTTTGGCTTTGAAACCTTCAAGACAGGGAGGAGCTTTAGGAGGGAGGCACAGTCTAGTAGGAGTGGAAACGAATAGAGCAGGTTGTGTGTGATGAGTTTCTTTCAGAGACTTGGGTGGCCTTAGATAGGGAAATGTGAAGTGCATTCATCCATTGAACAAATACATACTGTACAGGTCAGGCACTCTTCCAGGCCTGGAAATGCAGCCATGTACAAAACAGAGGCTCCCCTCCTGGAGCCTTCAGGCTAGTGAGGACACCGGCTTGGAACTTGAGAGGCTTTGAATCTGAGAGCTGGAAGGAGCTGGGGAGAAAATAAAGGATAAAAGAGTTGAGAATGGCAGATGAGGGGTACTAGAATTTGGATCCAGGGATCTGGAAAGGCCTGTCTGAGGGGATGTCACCTGAGCAGGAGCCTAGGGAAGTGAGGAAGCAAGTTGGGTAAATTGAAGAGAAGCACGGTGAACAGAGAAGAGCAAGTGCAAAGGCCCTGAGGTGTCTGGGGAGCAAATTTATGGGTAGTGTACATGGAGCGGAGAGTGGTCAGAAAGATAGAGGGTAGAGGTGGGCCAGGGATGGGGGAGCCCAGGGCTGGTGTGAGGGCTTTGCATCTCCTTGGAGGGAGGGAGGCAGGCACTCTTGGAAGGTTCTGAGCACAGCAGTGACATGAGCTGGGCTGCTGCTATGTGAGGGTGGCCTCTAAGGCCCAGAGCGGAGTCCTGGAGGCCAGTCAGGAGGTCACAGGAGTAATCGGACATGTTGGCATGGGCTGGGTCAGAGGCAGTGGGATGGTGGCTTTCTTGGTTTGTTTTCTTTTTTCGTTTTTGGCTGTACTAGGGAATGAACCTAGAGCCTTTGGACTGAGGCATGCCCAGTCCTTTATTATTTCTATTTTGAGACACAGTCTTATTGAGTCACTAAATTATCCAGGTTGAGTTAAACCTTGCAGTCTTCCTGCCTCAGCTTTCCAGAGTGATCAAATTATGGGCCTGTAAGATGATTCTCAGCCAAGGGTAGTGGGTTTCTGATGTAGCCCAGAGAGCTGTGAAGAGCCCACATCTCCAGTACTCAAGGTAAACACAGAGCTTCTGCCCCTTGCAGGGCTGGGTAGTGTCTGAGAGGTCACTTAGGATAGGGAGAAGTCAAAGGCTCTAGAGTTGACTAGGGCTATAAGCTCTGCTGGCTACCCCCACATAGATTTGTCCATTGAACTGAACACACATCCGAGCTGTGGTCCCAGGTGTCTTCATACCACACAGAATTACCACTGAACAGAATTGGCAGAGGTGATGGTGGCAGGGTGGGGGACAGGGGAGCCCGTGCTTCCCAGAAAGGCTTGAAGCCCTGGCACACTTACTGGGAAATGTGCCCAGGCAGCCTGGTGCCTTGTTGGCAGGTTCTGAATTGGGTGCCCCCAGGTCCCCTGTGAAACAGCAGGCTAGGAGTAGACACTCCCACACACACCCCTGTGTTTCTCGTCCCCAGGCATTCCAGGTACAGAGCAGACAGAAAGTGCCAGGTTGCTGGTCTCTGAGGAGTGAATGATATGCAGGGACCTGGAGTCAGAACCAGACTCTCTGAGACCTCAGAGGTGCTTCCAGGACCCCCTCCAGCAGCTGTGGAGTTCACAAGGGGTGGCCTGGTAGACACATATAGCCACATATCAAGCCGCATAGCAAATCAAGACACTGGGATCCAGCCCTGCTCACCAGTTTTTTGTTGTGAGACCCAGAGCAAGTCTTTTCTCTTCCCAGAGCCAGAGTCCTCCAGACTCTCTGGCCCCAGGATCAAACCTCCTCCCAGGGCTTCTGGGAGGGCACAGCTATCCTGAGCAGGACCTCTGCCTGTAGACCAAAGTGCTGGCTGGCTGAGCTGTAGGCTGCTGATGCCCTCTCAGAATGGCGCTGCTCCGGGGCTCTCCCCTGTACCCCACACACAGGGTCTGCTTACAGTCCTGGCCAGCCGTGGTGCTCACTCAGGTCCTGTCCCCAGAAGTGGTGATGCTGCTGTGCATGGACATTGGAGTGAAACCTGGTTTTTTTTTCCAGGGGATTCTCCAGGCTCTAGAAACCTTCCTGGGCAGGGAGAGGGTGGGAAGGGTGAAGAGGGTACCTGAGAAGGGCTGACTTCAGAGGCAGAGGCTGCCGATGGGTAGCATATTAGCTTCATGTTGCTCCATAGCAAATTGGTGTTACTTCAACAGCTTGAAACAACACAAATTGCCTGTTTAAGGTTCTTGAGGTCAGAAGTCTGAAATGTATTTCACTGGGCTAAAAGCAAGGACCCCTTCTGGAGGGGAAAAGGAGTCTCTTTGCCTTTTCCAACTCGTGGTGGTTGGTGGCATTCCCTGGTTCATGGCCCCTTCTCCCATTTTCAAAGCCAGCCGCACAGCAGTGATGGCGAATCATTCAGAGCTTTCAGTGATACAGACAGCCCCCTGTGGCCCTGGCCATGCTGGATGATGCCTTACTGTGACCCTCCTGCCTCCTCAAGTACCCTTGTGATTACACTGGGCCCACCTGGGTAATCAAGAATCTTCAATGCCGTCTGCAAAGTCTTTTTGGCAATAAGACACTATATTCAAAAGTTGTAAGGGTTGAGATCCTGACATTTTAGGGAATTATCTACCTGGGACCAATGCTTATCTTCTGAGATCCAGAATCCCCACTATGTGCTGGTCCTGGGCCTGCTGCATTAATGCTGCCTTTGTTTCTTTCTATGGTCCTTTGTGGTTCAATCATTTAGCATTGAGTTCTTGATAACCAGTAGGGATGGACAGGGACAGCTTGGACCCCATCCCTGTTTGCCAGGAGCTTTCAGCAAAGGTCCTAGCCCTGTGAGGTGGGTGAGGCCCAGAGGGACACAGTGGAGCAAGAACAAGTGCCAGTGCATCTGTTGGAGAGAGGCTGGCTCCTAGAGGGGGGATGGCCCAGTGCCAACTAGACGTTCCTGAGGGGGACAGTTAGCGGGACAGTTCAGAGCCAGGGCAAACAGGCCTAGGGAGGGGGCAGATGTCATGTGTTCCCCCACCCCTACCCCTGTACTAGGGATTGAACCTGGACCTGGGCTACATGTCCAGCCCTTTGTATTATTTTTACTTTGAGTTGCTAAATTGTCCCGGTTGGGCTTAAACTTGCAGTCCTCCTGCCTCAGCCTTCCAGAGCGCAGGGACTATAGCCATGAGCCACTACCCATACAAAAGTCACGTCTTTGCCAGGCCATCCCTGCCAAGATGCACATGGAAAGGAGTTCCTTGTCCTCCAGAACAAGCACTTATAGACTCCCCTGAGTCTGTAAAATGGGGACAGTGCCTCCTCCATAAAAGATTATTGTTAGGATTAAACAAAATCATGTTAGGAGGGTCTTGACCCATATGAAGTGTCCAATAAGTTATTAATTCCTTGCCTCATGCCAGATGTTAAGAGCCTCACCTTCCAGCCATGAAATAGGAGTGTAGCTGGGGTCCTGGGGTAGGGCTTATATCCCAGTGGCTCGGGCCTTTGGGAATGGGGAGGAAAGAGAGGGACCAAAAACAGAGAGCTGTTCCCTTCTCCAGTTCTCCCTCCACTCATGCTACCACCAACTCCACCCTAGCACTTGCTTAGGATGTTTGCACCCAGCTGGGAGGCAGGATAGAGCAGAGGCAGAGCCCCAGGCCAGGGAGATGGGGCTCAGACTCTCTGCTTCCCATTTTGGGCTTAGAGTCCCTCCACAGTAGAGAGTCAGAGTGTCTGTGTCATGTGGCAGGCCAACGTTGACTCCCTTGCAGGCTGATAAATAATACATCTTTGAGCCTCAGTTTTCTACTCTGTAAAATGGAGACATGAAGTTAGTACAAGAGCAAAGGAATTGAACTCAGGACTTTGTATTTGCCAGGCAGGCGCTTATGCCAGTGAACTATCTCCCTGACAGAGGAATTATTCTTATGGCATTTTCAGCCCACAACCCTGAGCCTAGAGGGTGCCCAGATATGTGGTCACATAGTGTGTGTTTTTGAGATTGTCACTCTCAGTCTGACATCTTGTATCATAACACTTTTTTTTTTTTTGACAGGATCAGGGTTCGAACTCACGACCTTGCACTTGCCAGGCAGGCACTTGTGCTACGGAGCTATCTCCCCAGCCCCTGACATTGTGTGGTTTCAAAACAAGGATTCTGACTTTTCCAAGAGTCCAGACTCCTTAGCTTGCTTTTGCTTGTGATTTTGAGATTATTACTTTCTCTGTTCTGTTACCCTTTGTCCTGAGATCTTGAGGCTGGCGAGAGGCTAGGCAGGTCCTGGGCCAGAGGTAGAGCAGTGGGGGCCCCCGGTGGTGGGGGTTCAGCTGAGGGGCAGTGCAAAGCTGGTGTCTGTTTCCTGTTTATTAGTTCCCAGAGGGTGAGCAGGCCCTGCTTCTCCAGCACTTCAGAGTAGGAGGGAAGGAGGCTGCACTCTTGGCTGCCAGCCAGCCCCACAGCCGTCCTCCTGGGACTGCTGAGACCCCACTCCTCACCCCCTGGACAAACATTCAGTGCTTTCCCAGGACAGGGCACTGGAGGTTAAGCAGCAGATGTGAAAGGAAAGGGGTGAAAGGATGGGAAGGGACCCCTCCCCTCTTCAAAGCCTTGCCAACTCCATCTTCCCTGCTGCCTGTGTCGCTGCTCCTTGTTTCTCTTCAGCCTCTTCAGTATCTCCCCGTCTCCTAGCTTGGCCTGGTGGTGAGTTTCAAACCTCTTGACAGGCCAGAGAGCATGAGGAAGAAGAGGCAGACCAGGGCCTTGAGTGCCAGGATGGTCCACCTAGACTGACCTTTAGACACCAGCTACATACTCTAACCTCCTCTCACCTCTGCATTATTAGGATGAGAAAGCCGAGGCCCAGCCAGCAGAAAACTGCTGAGACACCGCAGCACTGGGCCAGGCCCTGAAATCTCTGCTCTGCTCCTCATGGTTGCTCCAGCCCCATACTTGGGCTGCTGTGTAGAGGAAGCTTCTGAGAGTTCTTCAGAGTACTGGCCTGGTTCACTAGGTAGCTGAGGGATTGTTCTGAGCCAGGGCAGCAGAGGGGAAGCTGCTAAATGTGTCAAACGCTAGGAGGACAGGGAGGTCTCAGTTTGGCCAGAGCACACAGACAGGCTATGTGCAGGAACCAGGCTGAAGGCCTCCATGTTGAGCTGAATGGCATGGGCAGTCATGGAGGATAAGGAGCTGATTCGCCTGCTAGAAGGCCTCTTCTACGTGATGGACAGTCAGACCAGGGGACGGGGCTGAGAGCTTGAGCTCAAGCAAGCAGATGCCCTGTGGCCCTTGCCTCACAGGGGACCCAGGAAAAGTCAAGCTCCACATCCCTTCCTCACTGAACCTTCCGGGAGAGGAAGGGAGCACTGGAGGGAGGGAAGCCAGGCCGTGCTGCCTTGCTGCCACCAACTTGACAAGTTCCTCTGCCTCGCTTTCCCCATCAGTGAAGTGGAGTCCAAGATGTGGCTCCCGGATACATAGGTGCTTGGGCGCTAGGATGGATGACTCCAGGCAGCCTTGCTCACCGTGCCCACGATGGGTCCTGAGGTCAGAGGCAAAGAACTCCAGAGACAGTTGTTTCCTGGACCCTTGGGACCAGGTTGTGCTGCGGCCCTGTGGCCCTGGAGGTCTTCTTGAAGAGAAACAGGGTAGGAGTTGTAAAGAGAGAGGAGCAGCTTCAATTGGGGTCGTGCTCTGAGCCTCGGTTTGTCTATTAGGTACCCAAGACCTTTTCAGGATTTTTGTTGTCCTAGGGCCTCTCCTCACCCCTTTTGCTGGATCAGTCACTGCCAGGCTTCTCCTGAAGGCCAGCAGGGCGTTGCCTGGGGCGGGTAAGGAATTTCCGAGGGAATGGCTAAATTCAGCTCCAACTAAAAATAGCCTGGGGCCTGGCCCCAAGGCTGGAGAGGGAGGAGGAGGAGACAGAGGGGTGGGGGGAGAGGAGGAGGAAGAGAAGGTTTCAGGGTGGCACTGATCCCATCATCACCTGGGCCAGTGTCTTTCCTCTGAGCACCTCTTTATTCTCATTCACACCAGAGCTTCTTCTCTGGGGGTTCCTCGCTTTCTTTTTTCTCCTTCTCTGTCCTTGACCCTGCTCTTTTCTGGGTCGTGTGCCCTGAGTCTCTTCTGACACACTGCATCCTTGCCTCCCTGAGTAGAGGCCCCTGGCCAGGGATAGGCCTCTTGCAGAGGTCTGTGTAGAGCTTTTTCTCCACTTCCCAGCCCAGGTGTCAGGAACTGCCCCTACCCCAGGATACACGTTTCCACTCTGGTTAGTGGTAAGCCACATCAAAGTCTCTGGGTGTAGACATTTGAGTGGAGCCCCAAGGTCTGTCTAAAGATCCAGTGGTTGCTTCTGTACAGGTGTCCCCACCCATGCCAAATCCTGTCACAGGTACTCAGTGGAGCTTTGATACACATTTATTAAATAAATACTGTGGGAAAGAGAAGAAAAGGAGAACTGAGCCCTGCCCAGGGACTACTCTGCCCTGGGGATTCTCTGTGTCCCCCACTTCTACCTATGCTGGCCCCACATTGGCTCAGCCCTGGGGGCCAGGCAGGTAGAGCCTGGCACATGGGCAAAGGCACAAGTTAGTACCAATGTGGGCAGGGCAGGAACTACATACTGAGGCCCAGAGAGGTTCAGGTGCCTAACTCAGGTCTCTGAGCCCAGTAGAAAGATGGTATTTGAACCAGGTTGACCTCACTCCAAGGGTGGTGGTGTGAATTTTGCCTAATGCAGAGAGATCAGGGAGGAAGCTGAGGGAGAGCCTTCAGAGGTATACGGGTCAAGGGGTGAATTGTCGTAAGGAAGGGCAGCAAAGCTCCTAAAGGTGTTCTGGGCCTAGGCACAGATCTGAGGACATTGCATGTATTAACTCCCAGTAGGAGATCTTGTCACCCATGTAAGCCACAGTTTTGGGAAGAAATTTGCATGGATTTAGAAAGTTCAGTGAGTGGCAGAGCTGGAGGTCAACCAGTTGGCCTGAATCATGCAGCACCCATGACTGTCACTCAGGTTCCTCGCTTTCATTATCAAGTTAGCAACAGGAGGATGCATGGTGATCTCACAGGATTCACAGTCCATGGTCCTAGCCCTAGGAACCAGCATGTAGTTGTTGCACAGTAATTAATGAGTTGAACAACTCTAGGGAAGTGACAGGAGGGCAGCAGAAGGAAGAGGGTTCGCTGCCTTTCTGGCCCTAGAGGCCGTTCTCTTAGTGCTGCAGAGTATCTGAGGTGGGGCTGAACTCCCTGCTGGTGAAGAGAGATCTGGTCCACAAGGTTAGGAAGGTTCTGAGATGGGCCAGGGCAGGAGAAGGGGGCGGGAGGGGTCAGGCCCAGCAGTGCTGGCTCAGTCCCACCTGCAGTATCTGGAAAGCAGATCTCTTGGGCCATGGCCGGCGTGACTCAAATGGAGACCAAAAAACCTTCCATATTTGGACAAAGAGCCCAGAGAATCTCAGACCCACAGCCAGCCCTGCCAACTCCCCCATTCTCGGCCTCCTTCCCTGTCTCCCTCTGGGCCCCTTACCCTGAGCCCTGTCCCAGGAGTCCCCAGGCAGCTCTGTGGCCCCTCACTTGGGCCTCAGGCTACCTTCTGTGTGGTCATGTCTGAGCTGTGGGAAGTGTTGGCCCTGTTCTCAGGCCTGCAGATGCGGAGAGGAGCCTCACTGGAGCCCACAGGCCCGAGGGCAGACACGCACCAGAACCAACACTTCCCACACAGTGGAGTAGGCTGCCTGCAGTCCTCAGCCATCCTAGTGTGGGCAGATCCAGAGGTGCACAACATGCAGGCGCATGCATGTACACTCACGCACACATATGCTCCTACTCCTTTTCAATCCCCAGCAGACTTCTCTCCTCAGGAAAACATCTGTGCAGGTGTAAGAAATGAGAACCCAGCCTGGAACTCCTCAGACCTCTCCTAGACCAAGCTCTGATGTCAACAAAGTTGGAGTAGGTAGATGTCACCTGGCCGAGGAACACAAACATTCATCATACATCTGGGAGATGTGAGCACCCGGGCACCTGACAAGGGGCTGGGCTAGGCAGTGGATGCCAGAACCAGAAAAGCAGGAGAGGGCCTTAGCCACTTGGTGCTAGGCAGCAAGTCCCAGTTCCCCTAGGGAGGACCAGTGAGCTAAGGACTGGGTCTTGGTATCATGCGTGGACTGATAGCACTGACTGCATGATCCTAACTCTTTTCATGAGCCTTGGCTTAACTCTGCCATAAGCTTCAGGTGGTGAGTTGGGAGCCTGGGTAAGCTATACGATTCAGTTCCACCAAGGTCCACTGGCATCTGTAGGTACAGGGTTAGCCCCAGATAGAGGATAAATAAGGGCCCCTTGCCCCAGGGAACCCATCGGAGAATCGGGGCCATAGGATGCTAAGAAAAGGTTGTGAGGCTCTCTGGGGAATCTTGAAGGCCAGGCCTAAGTATCTGCACTTAACTCCTGGGTAGTAATTTCTGAGTTTTTAAAAATAATGGAACTTTCTCTTTGGCATCATCTTGACACTGAACTGTAAGCTAGCTGACCCGACTGACTTTTTTTTTTTTTTTTTTTTGGTCTTTTTGAGACAGGGTCTCACTATGCAGTTCAGGCTGGCCTTCAGCTCATTTTCTATAGCCCAGGCTGGTCTTAAGCTCGCACTGATCCTCCTGCCTCAGCATACCAAGTGCTGGAATTACAGGCGTGTGCCACCACACCAGGCGCTTTGATTGACTTTAAATGGAAGTGGCGTGTGTGTGCCTCCCAGACCACATCCTCCCTATGTAACTTCATGGAACTGCCAGGAAAGGCCGTGAAGGGCTGGCCAGATAGCTCAGTGGACTCAAGTGCCTGCTTAGGCAGAGCGCATTGGCTGGGGTTCGATCACTGGCCTACCGTGCCAGCCCTGCCCCCCGGGGAAATGCTGAGATGTCAGTTGAGATTGGGCATGGTGGTCCGAGCCTGTAATCCCAGCGCTTGGGAAGCTGGAAACAGGAGAATCACTATGAGTCTGATCTATGTAGTAAGACCCTGTAGACCCTGTACTAAATACATAAAAAAAGAAAAGACGTATGAAAGCTGGACATGGCGACTGCCTAGAACCCCCGCGTCTTGGAAGACTGAGTCAGGATCACAAGTTCAAGCCCATCCTGGGCCAACTTAGAAGTTTAGTGAGATTCTATTTCAAAATTTGAAAATAAATTTTTTAAAAAAGGGCTGGGAATGTAGCTCAATACAAAGTCTCTGGGTTCAGTCTCCAATAGTGGAAGGGAAAAAATAGAAAAGAAAAGAAAGTGTTGGGGGCAAAGAGGAGCCCACACAAGAAGAGAAATGGGAATGACCTTTTTGGTGCCTTAGGCTCAGAGGTGGTGCCAGCATGAGTCCTGGGCAGGGATAACTCTGAGACTCCATCTTAAGACTCTGTCTTAAGCTAGTAGAGCACCCCATCTGCAGTTGGAGCTCCTATGAGCAGCTAATGCCCCCATCTAGAATCCTGGAACTGGCCTGGGCCCTCTTGGTTAGGAGGACAACCTGTCAGAGCAGTGGGAGACCCTGCCTGCCCACTGCCACCTAGCAGAATAAAGCCCTTTGAAGGAGGTAGGTGCTGGCAGCCAGCTGTACTCCCAGAAATGTATCCTTTCCTGGCCTATAGTCATATGGACCAGTGGTACATTCTCCAGAGGCACAGGAATCACCCTGGCTTCTCTGTGGTGAGGTGATTTAATTTAGAATCAGGAAGGACTTTCTCAGGGTTAAAAGTAAAAAGAATGTGAGTGAGCATGTGCAGGAAGAGGCCTGGGCCCTGAGGTTGCCAGGGCCTGGAGGTTAGCCACCTCAGGCACCGCCCTACCAGCCCAGAGGATGAATAGCAGTTGCCCAGCATAAAAATAGGATGCAGAGGCCTCAGAACGTAAGAGAAAACACAGTCGGCTGAACCTCTATCCAGGACATGAGGCAGTCAAAGTGTAACATGGGTAGGGTGATGTGACTTTAGTTGGGCAGCAAGGGTGACAAGAGTCAGCCTAAGCACTTGTACTTGATCCTGTACGCAGCCAGTTGGATGTAATGGTTAAGACAGACTGGGGTCAGGTGGGTTAAGTTCAAGTTCTGCTGTGTGACCATAGGTGACCACTTAGCCTGTCTGTGGCTCAGTGATGCACCTGTAAATTGGGGATAATGATCATAGCACTGATTATACAGTTGCTGTAAGGATTCAATGTGATAATGTCTGGTGCCTGGGCTGGGGATCAGTGGGAAGTCCCAAAGCAAGTTGGAGGGAGAGGGAAAATAGTGGTGTCTCCTGGCTGAGGAAGGGCTACAGGAGTGGAGGAAGCAGATGGGGGTCACTGATGGTGGAGAGTCATTTGGTAGGAGAATGAGTTGAGGTCCCTTACAGAGGTGTCTGTCCAGAGAAGGCAGCTCAGCTCTGAGGTGGCTTAGCCTATGGTAACATGGGGATTTGGCCCAAAGAAAGAACCCAGCAGATCTGAGTGGGATCTGGACGCCTCTACGTGCATGGGGGCTCAGGGAGGGCTTCCTGCAGAACTGTCCCTCATGAGACTGGCAGTGTCCAAGAGGGGACCAAAGGAGAAGTCAAAAGCAGACAGTAAACACAGTGTCTCCATCCACACCCAGGGCCCAAGGCAGCACTCTCTTCTTTCCTGTGGTCTGCATTTGGTGGAAGCCCACCTTGGGACCTGATCCTGTGTGCAGGCTGGGAATGCAGGGCAATTCCAATCAAGGATACCAGGGGGCAGCCATGCTGGGGCAGAGCCGCCCCAAGGTAAAGGTAACCAGGGATGCGGGGAGGGGGATGTGCACAGAGGCTGCTCACAGCCTCTGGAACAGGGAGTTGGAGCCCAGAGCAGTCCACTCAATCTATTTTTATTAGACAATCTATTCATGTGGTTAAGAAAAAAAAAGGATAAAAAGAATCCCTCCCACCCAGTTGCTTGTTCCCTCCCTGCTTTAACCCAGGGTGGCCAGGTTTAAGTTTCTGTGGATCGTTCTGTCTGAAGTACCAACCAGTACACTACCTGCCCCCACCTTCCACCCAGGTGGCAGCACATGGGCAGACTGCTCTGTCCCTTGCTCTTTCCACATTAGTACTCCACACAGATCTCACCTTTTCAGTACCTTGAGGGCTTCTAGTCTCTTTTCTGTGCTACCTGCTCTTCAGCTGTGTGAATGCCAGATTTTACGGAACCTTGTATTAAAGGATATCTAGGATGTTCACTGACTTGTTCTTACAGATAATACTGCAATGAAAAAAACTTGATTTTTTTTTCTTGTACTAATGATTAAACCCAAGGCCTTCCTACTGAGCTGCATCCCCAGTCCATTCATTCCTCTTTCATTCATTCACTTAATTTGGGGGTGGATCCTCAGTGAACTGCTAAGTTTCCCAAAGGCTAGGCTCAAACTTGTGATCCTCCTGCCTTGACCTCCCAGAGTACTGAGGCCATAGGCATGCACCACAGTGCCCTGCTCAGACTTTTCAAGTATATATCATTTTGTGTGGGGGTCACTTCTTAGGAGAGGCATTGCTGAGACATAGGATGTGTGCCTCTCCACGAGCATGAAAAAGGGGGTTCCCCGTAAGCTCACCACTTCAGACCTTGGGCTGTTTTCCCAATCTGTAAAATGGTGGCTCAGTGCATTTGAATTTACACTCACACTGAGCAAGGTTGAACATCCTATCCTGTATCCAAGAGACACTGGGTTCCTTTTTCCAGTGGTTCAGTCCTTTGTCCATTTTTCTAATGATTTTTGGCTTTTGGTTTTATTTATTTCTAGGAACCCTTTAAATATTTTTAGGGAGGTTAGTTTGTTGTCTGGGTTATGAGTTGCAAATATCTTTTCCTGATTTGTCAACTTGACTTCTGACTTTGTTTATACTATAGTTTTACTATGGAGGAGGTTTTATTTTTATGTAGTGTAATTTATCAAGCTGTTATTTTATGGCTGCTGGATGTGGAGTCATAGTTGAGAAGCCTTTCCCACTCCAAGATTGTAAAGCAATTCTCCTTTGTTTTCCTCTAGTATTTTATGTTTTCTTGTTTTGTTTTACTTTTAAATCTTTGATCTCTTTGGAATTTATCCTGCTGTGTAATGTGAGTTATGGCTCCAACTCTGCTTTCTTTTTTCTTAGGGGGCTGGTATTTAAGCTGATGGATGAGTTGGTCACAATTGTAGAATCTTTCTAGTGTGGGTGGGAAGGTCAGCACAAGGGAGTAAAGCTGTGGCTGCTGAGAGTCAGTGGCAGAGCCATGAGGAGGAGCTCACGTCCCAGTGCGCAGTATTTCTAAATTCCTTATCCATGCTGTGTGACTTTGGACAAGTCCCATCCTCTCCCTGGGCCTTGAGTATCATAGTTAAAAGGGGCCCAGACATCACTACATCACTGTGATCCCAGGGCTGCCTGTGCGGAGGAGGTTATCCCAGAGGTGGGTACCCACAGGATGGCTATGGATCAGCACCCAGTTGGGCTTGCCTGAAGTAGTTGGAGGGCTAGCAGCAGAATTCTCTGTGTTTGGGGGTGGGGTGGGGGGGACAGGCAGCAAAGCAGAAAGGGGCAGGCACCCATTTAAAAATACCTACTGGGCCGGGAGTGTCGGTGCATGCCTGTTATCCCAGCACTTGGGAGGCTGAGGCAGGAGGATTGGTGTGAGTTTGAGACCAGCCTGGGCTACAAAAGTGAGCTCAAGACCAGCCTGAACCGCATAGTGAGACCCTGTCTAAAAATAAATAAATAAACAAACCTCCTGCAGCCTGGCATGGCAGGTGGGTGGGACAAGTCCTTTGTTAGTCTTCTGGATCCAAGCATGCCAAGAGTTCCTGGGGGCAGGCATGTCATCTGTTGTCTCAGTACTGTGGGCCAGACCTGCTATAACCATTCTGAGGGTGTTTCTTCCCATGATGAGCAGGACCATTGTCCCTTACTCTGGAGATACAGGAATGCTAGAGTGGAGAGACCACACCCTTAGGACCTAGGCTTCGCATTTCCCTGGACTTGCTTTGAGACTTTGGATGAGTCTTGAGCCCCTGGGGTCCCTGTGCATGAGGAGGAGCTGGCCTTGCTTACCCTGGCTGCCTCCACCATTGATTTGAATAAAAAAAGAGACATCTTAAGGTCTGTTCCTCTTCCCTTTGACAGATGAGAAAACTGAGGCCACTGAGGGACTCTGAACTCTTTTCCTACCTTGTTTATTTTGGCTTTCCTAGCCCTCTGGACCCTCCTCCTTCCTCAGCATGGCCTCTACCAACTCCCAACCCCCACCCCTGGGCCCCAGTGGTCAAATTCCAGAGTTGCAGTTACCATGGCAACAGCCAGCTCACAGGGCCCCTCCTCCAGGATTCTCCAACCAACCCTTGTCCAGGGAGGAAGCATAGAGGACCTCCCAGCCCTGGAGGATTGGAGTCACAGGCTGGAGAGGCAGTCAGATCCAGCTGGTTTCTGGGTTGTTTTCCAAAGGAGAAAATGGAAAAGGCACAAAGTACAGCCAGCAAATGCGACTTGGTTATCACACAGAGCACAAGGGACAGAGATGGTCACCTGGATTTAGGACAAAAAGAGTCCCCCAGAAAGCTCCCCAGAAAGTTCTCTCTTCTGGGGAACCACCTTATAGCAGATACAGACCTCAAAGCATTTTAGAGTGGAAAGTTGAGGGAGATTTCCCTGAGGTTACAGCTGTGCAATGCTGAGACCACCCAGAGGTCTTCCAGGCAGACTTAACATATAGTGTCAGGAGTTCCTACAGTACCACTGGAGGGTACAAACTCCTCAGCCGTGGGCATTTGCAAGCAAAGCTTGGCAAGGCTGCCTGCCCTGGGATGGGACTGGTCCTGTCAACCTCTAAGATGTCCTGTCTTCTAAGATTCCCTTAGCATTTTGTTCCTAAAATAATAAATCCTGCTCACAGTGGCCAGTATGTATCGAGCACTCCCTTTGTTCTAGCCACTATGCTAAATAAACCCTGTGTGTTCTGCACTTTATAGATGAGGAAACTGAGGCACAGATGTAGGCTTCCAGGAAGTCAGCCAGACCTAGTGGAGAGGGATCATTGTGGTCTCCAATTTTACTGTCGTGTCCAGGGGGCACTGTTAATGTTCTGGTATATTCTCTGTCATTTTTGGTACCTTTAAATGATGTTTTGGCAGTGGGATTATGCATGCTTCTAGCTGAACCCTTCTCCATAGCATTTCAAAGATCCGCATAACTGGATCATGCCCGTAATTCCGGCAACCCAGGAGGCTGAGGCAAGAGGATAACAGATTCAACTCAGCCTGGGTGACGACTTCCTGCCTCAGTGAGTCCCTGTCTCTAGATAAATAAATAGCTGGGGAGGCAGCTCATTGTGAATGCCCTAAGTTCAATCTTCAGAATAAACAAACAAACAAACAAATAAATGGCTGCAGATGTAGCTCAGTGGTAGAATACTTGCCTGGTTCAAACCAGGACCACCACCAAAATAGAAAACTCCGGTTATGTGCAGTGACTCAAGAGGCCCTCTTGGGTTGGATGTTTGAAACCTGGTTGCTGTGGGGTGAAAGGTGTCCCTTCTCCTGATGCTGTGGATAGATGAGGCTCCTCTGCTGCCTGGGCTCCTTTGGAGCAGGCGGCTGTGTGCCTGATAGACCTTGCGCAGGTCCTTCCCTCCCCTCCTGCCCTGCCCTGTTCTAGAATGGGTAGAACGGGTAATAACAAGGTCTACCCAGAACCATAGTTTGAGGTTAAATCAACACCTGTGAAGTGCTTAGTAAGCAGCCAACAGAATCCCTCCACAGATAAAGTTACTATTTTTAGGTTTTTGCTCTCTCTCTGTCCTCAGGCTCTGTGAGATTAAGTGATTTATCCACAGCTCCAACTGGTCAGTGGCAGAGGCAGGTTTGAGCCTGGCCCACCACTGCTTATTCCTGAGAACCCAAGCAAGTTGTGGCTTGCCACTGAGCCTGTTTCCCCGTGGAGTTGCAGCGAGGGTCTCTGAGATTAGGTCCTGCAAGTGTTGTATGAACTGGAAGGTATAGATGCCCGGCAGTACCACTGACTGACAATAGATGTGACAGCGAGACTAGAGTGATCCTGATGTTCAAAGGTACAGCTCCAAAGCTCAGAGGAGGGCAGGTCTCAGTTGTCAAGATGGCTTCCTGTGTGTAGTAGCCTTTGCCCTGGGGCCTCAGGAAAGAGAAGCTTTGTCCTGGCTCAAGCTGACCTTGAACTATGAATCTTCTTGTTCCCTTTGGGCCTGTTTGCACACGCACGCACACTTGTAGATTTATTTAGATTGTATGTCCAGGCATTAGGGCTGGTCACTAATTGTGAATAACGTACAGTAAGGCCTGGATGTCCAAGATGCCCCTGGTCAGCTGGGGCAGAGACTACTTGTGCCAGCATGGTCCAGACCCAGTGATAGCCCCTAGAGGATGGGGTGGACAGTCTTTGGAGCAAGACCTTGTACTACCTCTGGATATCCAGATCATCCCAGGGGATTTCCTTGGGCTCTGGTTTAGGTCAAGGTCACCAGTTCCAGGACTGGAGTGACTAGCTGATGGATAGAACTTGACACCCCTCTTATTGTCCCCTGAGTCCCAGAACAGCGTGAGGGTAGAGAAAGTGAAGCCATATGCAGCCTAACTGGCTGTTCATCTCTGGATAAGTTGTCATGCAAGAGCCCCAAAGACCTGGATCTAGCTCAACTCACTGCTGTCACCCTAAAGTCCTGATAAGCCTTCCTCTCTGAGCCATTGTCATTGTATGGCCCATGGGAATGGTCCCTTCTCTGCCTCCCTCCTTTGAGAGAGGGTTGAACAAAGACTTTGTAGAGGTGCTCTGCACACTCGCTGCAGTGACACTTATCTTCATTCATTCACTAACTCACAACTAGGTGTTGAATGCTTCTTGGGGTCAGGCTGTGGTTTAGACTCTCAGCTAAATGAAAAAGAAAGAGGGTTGTCTCCCTGGAGCTCAGACTTTGTCCTGCAGGACCAGCACACTGTAGGTCCTAGTATGTCAATCAGAAAAATGCTGCCAGGGGAGCCAGCCCAGAATAGTTGGCTCTGCCCTGGCCTGTCGTGGGACAGTCACTGAGGAGGAAGAGGTAGGATAGCACAGGGTCTAACAGGCTTCCAGAAGAGGCAGGGCATTTATGTTAGATGGGACTTGAACAAGACCAAGAACAAGGAGGCACCCAGAGAGGGGAGGGCTCCAAGGTGCCCAGGTGGCAGTAAGCCTGTTAGAAGGCAGAGAAGACACCAGCGTGGCTGCCAGTGGGGCTCGCTGCTCCTAAGGCCTCTTGGGCCTTTGATGCCTGAGTAGCATTTCTGGCACTATGGTAAGTGGGGAAGATGGCCTCTGTGATTGTGTGACTTTAAGAGCCCCCAGAATTTATCTATAACCCAGGCAGCTCTCCTCCTACCCCCCAGCTCCCTGGGGCTCAGGCCTGAGGCTGGCCTGGCCTTTCCCAGGGTGCCTGGCTCACTGCCTAGTGAGTCATCTTCCGCCCCAAGAGGCAGGACACCCCATCTCACCCAACAGCACACACAAATGGAGGCCTGAGTCCCAAGCAGGGAGGGGAAGGAGCATTGGAAACAGACTCTGGAAGCTTCCGTTCCCATGACCCCTCACCCCGGGCTCCATATGTGCTAGAGAACGGAGGAAAAGAGAGAGAGGGACCCTCCTTCCAAAGCACCTCCTGAGCAGTAGGTGCCCCCCTCTTTCCCAGTAAGGAAAATGAGGCTGGGAGAAGGACATTCACAGCCATAAGGTGGTGGTGCTAGCCCAGACCATGTGAGGCTAGCTCCCTTCAGTGTTCTGTTGCCACGCAGGGTACTTGGACATTCTGAATGAAATAGTAGGTAGGGCTGAGAAGGGAGGGCTTCCAGAGGCCGTCTCATCCAGAGGTGCTGAGCCGTGGCCAGGATCCAGGATCATCAGTATGTGGGCAGAAGTGTGTGTATGTGTGTGTGGGGGGGTGCCTTTTCCTGGGCCCTGAAGTAGCGCTACCAGATTCAGCAGACCACACCCTAAGAGTTCATGGGCTCCCAGTGGTATGCCCACACCCCGATTGCCAAAGGAAAGGCAGCCTGCCCCTTGCTCAGATGTGGATCTCAGATCTGGCTTTCAGTTTCTCTGCCTATAAAATGGGGGCTCTAGTCCTTGGGTCTTGAGCTGAGGAGATAATTAAATGCAGAACTGACCAGCTTTTCACATCTGTTGGGGGCTAACCAAACCCCCACCCCCACCTCCTGCTTCCTGCTATCATCGGTGATGTTAAGAAATTTTCCTTCTCAGCTCAGAAGGTCCAGCTGTATCTTCTTGAAATTAAAGGGGGCGGGGTGACAGAGAAGAAAGAAAGGAGGGAAAAAAAATCCCACATGAAAAACACTGCGAATTAAATTCAAACCACATGCTCTATAGACCCTGCCATGCGGGCCTCTGCTGCCACCTTGGGGCATCTGGAGTCCCAACTCCCTCCCTGAATCTAGGCTTGATTGTCCCTGAAATGTGGGAGAAAGGTCAAGCTGTCTGTCCACTGTGGTCTGTAAGTCTGATCGTTTGGCCTCCACAGGGAGCCCAGTGGGGAGTTTAAGAGTTTACCTACACCGTCCTCCCTGCCCTATTTGCTTACTGAAAGGAAGTTGAACCCCAGAGGGAGGAGCAAGTTGACTAAAAGAGGAAGATGGTCAATAAATAGGGATTATGCACCTACTGCATGTTGAGACCTGGATCTTGCAGTCGGGGTGGGGCAGGCATTGAGACCTTCCTCTTATTTCTGCCTCTGTCCCAGTTATCAGGAAGAGAAGGTAACACACACACACACCCTGGATCAGGGTGCCCTGTTCTTCCCTTGCCTTCTCTGCCTATACTCTGACCCTGATGAAGTCACTCAATGATGTGCCAGTTACAGTTACCTCTCAGTTGAAGTTGCTTCACTTCTTGGAGCCTTTGTTTGCTTGTCTGTAAGATGGTGATAGCCCAGAGGATAGAGACAATGCTGTGAAGAAGCACCTCATTAAACATTAGCTAGCTGTAGAAGGCAGGCCCTGCTGAGGATATGGGAAATGTGCCTCATACCTGGAGGTCAGGCAGGGCTCAGGCCTGCAGTGATAAATATCTCCAGCTCCCAGATGCCAGGCCGGAGCCCCAGCACAGGACTGCCTTGCTACCCAGGCCTCCTCCGGTCACCAGGGATGGTTTCTGGAGCGGGTGGTGAGGTTTCTGGTGCCACTGATGCTGGTGGCCCAGCTTGCCCCTTCTGGCTCAATAGAGGAGATGCAGAAAACAGCCTGTCAGTGTATTAAGAACCCCTGGCTCCTATTGCAGCCCTGTCGCTTACTGTCCAGGTAACCTCGCTGTCCCCTTGCTGAGTCCGTTTCCTCAGTGATGAAGTGCTCCATGCTTCTGTGGTCAGATGCTGCCTGAGCTGGTGTGTGTGTGTGTGTGTGTGTGTGTGGGGTCTCCTTAAAGGTATCCTCACTCAAACATGGGCGCCTAATGCTGACACCTGGCCCAGACCTCACATTGCCATCACACATGGCCTCTGCTTGTGGCTGGGCTTCCAACATGGAAGCCTCTTCAAAAGTGAACAAGTGGGGCTGGCCAAAAAGCTCAGCAGATTAAAGCACCTGCAAGCAGGCACAGGGGCCGGGTGGGGGGTCCAATTCTGGGCCTGCCATGCTGGACTTGCCCCCAGGGCATACTAAAATGGCAGTTGAGACTGGGCATGGTAGTGCGTGCTTATAATCCCAGCTCTTGGGAGGCTGTAAACAGGCGGATCACCGTGAGTCCAAGCTAGTAGAGAGACCTTGAACACCCAGTAGACCCTTCCCTAAAATTAAAAAAAAAGAAAAGAAAAAGAGTGAGCAAGTGTATGGCATGTGGATGACACGTAACAATAATTTTGCTATGCCCTGTGGTAGGGGCGGTCACAGAGATCTGTCCAGTCTCATGGGAGTGAGGGGACCCCCGATTTCATATCTTCTTATGGGAAGAGTGTCAGTAGCATGATGTAAAATGTTGCATTGACAAATTATGGTGGCTGTCTTTGAAAAAAATTATCTACCGCTTATGTGGGATGAATGAATATGAAATGTACTTAATACATACCTAGTGCTCGGTAATTAGGCTTTGGCTACCTGTTTGTTGTTTGTTTTGAGACAGGGCCATGATACGTAGTTCAGGCTAGCCTTGGACTCACTGTGTATCCCAGGATGGCCTCGAACTGGCAGTGATCCTCCTACCTCAGCCTTCTGAGTGCTAGGATTATAGGTGTGTGCGACCATGCCAGGTTATTTTTGGTCATTACTGAAGTGACCCCTTCACTTTGCACCTCAGTCATAGAACCCCATGGACTGTCACCCTCAGACCTCTGTGCAGTCGCATGTCCACAGAGGCCCCCTGACAGAGGTGTGTGCCCACATAGAAGAGCCACAAAAGGGACCCAAACAGTATCATTAAATTGTACCTCAAGTGCACACATAAACCCACCTATACAGGTCGGTGCCCCCATAACAGGAGGTTCTGAGGGTTCCATTCCCAAGGATGTTCTCTAGAGCAGCCAGTCCCTGGGGAGCCCTGTGGCACAGACACCTCCCTTCCAGTAGCCTGTGAGGCCTAGGAACTCTGCAGATGCTTGAGAGCCCCTCTTTCCAGAAGGGAGGGTCCTAGAGCAGAGGACACAATCTGGAAAGGCAAGGGGAAGAGACCAGTGAAGAGAGGAGAGGCTCCAGAAAGGAGCAAAAGAGGCCCGAGACTGAGCCCAGGAGGAAGGTGTTGTGCTCAAGGTCGCATTCCCAGTAAGTAGTGGAGCCAGGACTTGAATCTCAGCCACTAGGCTCCAGGGGTGTCCTACTTAGTCTTTCTATCAAGTTGTCCCTTTTGAGAAACTTTCATCTCATGGAGGAACCAAGGACCCGGGGAGGCAGCAGCCGTCAGTGAAACGGATGGCGCATTACATTGGGAGTGTCCGATGCCAACTCCATACCTGCTGACGTCAGTGGGGTCAGGAGTGCATGCCATCAGCCAGGAGTGGGTTCACAGGGCAGAGGCTCCCTCTGGATCCTAAGCACAAAGTCCTGTACGCAGCATTTTGTTTCCCTTCCTGGATCAGGAGAACCTGTTTGTGTCACTCGCCCTGAAACAAGAGACTAGGAAAGGGCAGCCTGCTGGGGGTGAGCACAGGCTGTCTGTCAAGGGAGGGGGGCTTAGGAGCCCGGCCTTGAGGAGGCCAGCTGGACCCTATCCTTTACCAGCAGCTAAAGTCTCAGTTTCCTGGTTTATAAAAGGAGAGAATAACAACAATAGCCCTTAATGGAGGACTGCTGTGGGGTTGAGAAGCCAGGGCTTGCAAAGCAATGGCAGAGCCTCCAACCCTGAAAGATGGTCGGACAACATCAACCACAGCAAGGATGCTGACTGTGGGGCTCTCCACAGTCCAAGGTCCAGTTTGGGCAATTCTGGGGTCCAGTGACAAATAGTTATAGAAAAGTACAGGTGGAGGGGCTGGAGACCCACCCTGCATGAGCCCGATGAGAACTTTCCAGGACTGGTGTCTCCTTCCCCAACTGTCCACATTGTTACTTCTTTTCATTTCCTGCCTTCCTGCCTAGACTGTGGTGCTCAGCAGACACAGATCTCTCTTCTTCCATTTATATCCCCAGCACGGGGCTTGGTATCTAGTAGATGCTCCATAAATATTCAACTAATCAACAAAGGACTAAAATAAAAGTTAAAGTAGCTCTTCATCCATCCCAACTGTGTGTGGTCATTCATGGATTCACCTGTCGTTGATTCACCCACCCTTAATTCTTTTTTTTTTTTTTTTTTTTTTTTTTTTTTTTTTTAATGTATTTAGTACAGGGTCTATAGGATTTCACTACACAGGTGAGACTCGTAGTGATCCTCCTGTTTTCATCCACCCAAGTGCTGGGATTACAGGTGTGCGCCACCATGCAGAGTCTCAGTCACCTCCTCAGTGCAAATAGCATGTGAAGCCAGGAGTAAAACCCCAGTCCCTGTGCTTTGTCTAAGCAGGCGCTTTAGTCTGTTGAGCTATCTGGCTGGCCCTCACCTACCCTTAATTCTTATTCATCTCTCATCATCATGCTATCCTTTCATCTACTCTGCCATGACCTATTAGCCCATGATGTATCCAAGCTTAGTCCTCTTTGGTCCCCCGACTTGTCCAGCAATAGCTGCAGCAAGGACCTCGTGTAGCCAGTGCCTAGATGCAGGAGGTCTCGGTGGGGCTTAGGGTGGGCCGTGTGTCTGGGGACAGATAAGCCAGGTACAAGGATTCCTCAGATATGGAGAAATTGTTAGCAGTGGGGTACAGGTAGTAAACATTAGGGTTTCCCCAGTAAATGGCAGAAGGGTGATCCCAAAGAGCTGGGGTCCTCCTGGAGTGGGATGGCAGTCTACTGGTGCAGAGCCCTCCTGTCCTCTCTGCCCTTTGCCTTCCCTGGACAAGGAGCAGGTGGAGGCTTCTTGGTGAGGGAAAGAGGGTGTCTGTGGGAGGGTGTGGGGTACAGGGAGGAGGCCTGTGGGCCTTCATCAATTGACCGCCTTGTACACTTAGAAATTATTTTCTGAGCCAGGCTCATGCTAGACAACTTCAGGCCCCAGAAAGGAAAATAAAATCAGCATCCAGATGGGAGCTCAGAGGCACAACAGCTCCATATTTGCAGGGGGTGCCCTTGGCCCCGCCCCAGCTGACCTCATGCTGAAGTGCTCTGGTGCACCACTCTCAGTGTTGTGAGGCAATCCCTGGAGACCCTGACTCAGCCACTGTGTGCTGCTGCTGCTTCTCTTAGCTTCCTTTCATTTCCCAGCCCTACCAGGCTCCCCCGGTTACCATGGCAACAGGCTTGGATCTAATTAGCCATCCTTGATGTAGCAGTTAGCAGCAGGCAGTGCCTATGGCACCAGATGAGGCCCACTTCTGGGGTAGGGCCCTCCAGTGAATTGTACTTTCTGGCACCCACATGCTTCTGGATCTTTAGGCCTCTAGACCATGGTCAAACCCCACCCCTTCCAGGAAGCCCTCCCTGATGCTTTTTCCCAAGCAGAGGTTCTTCCCTCTGCTGAGCCCCTATTTGTGGTCTGGGAGTTCCTGAAAGCCAATAAAGTAGAGTCCTTGTTGCTGGGCTCTGTCTTACTCTGGTTATTGAGGAAGTCGATCCATCCATCTACCAGCCCCAAACTCCACACTGCCTCTCACCAAGTTGGAAGAAAATGAAGGGCTAGGGAGATACCTCAGTAGAATTAAGTGCTTGTCTGGCAAGCGCAAGGGCCTGAGTTCAATCTCTGGTTCTGCCAAAAGAAAAGAAAATGAGGCTGAGGTCAGGTGGCTTGAGAGAGTCAGGCTAGCAGAGGCATCAGGAAGGCACATGTGGATGCAGTATCCAAGTGGTCTCCAAGTGGGCCAGGTCTCCAAGTGGTGTATCAGGCCACAGACACACCTGTGGGGTTACTACCCGTGGGACCTGGGTATCTGTCCAGGACATAGGATGTGTCTGTCCACCCCCTGCCATCCCCTGCTCAGTCAGTGTGGCTACTCCAGACCCTTCCTACAACTCTATCGGAAGAATAAGAAAGAAGCAGGTATTCAAGAAGGCAAAATCCCTCCCTGCATTTCTGGGTCCAGACTCATGACGGAGCAAGGCTCGAGGGAGAGCAAGTTGCTTCTGCCACCCAGAAGCAGAGAAGGTTTGGCAAGGCTTGAGGGGATGTGGTGGCTTGCGGGACAGGCTTCACGCCTTGTAGGCTCTGTGCTGCCGTGCATTAGAACTTCAGAGGGTTGGTTAAAGGCACTTGCTGGCCCCCACCCCAGAGTTTCAGATTCATGGAAGAAGGTGAATGTGCTTTTGCAGCAATTCTCCAGGTGCTGAGATTTGTGGGTCTACACTTCCACGACCACTGCTGTAGCGGCACCAAATGGGGCTTTGTGCAGAGTATGTTCATTCTCCTCTGCAAATGAGCCTGACCTTGAGAGTGACCCAAGGGAGAAGATGAGCTCACACACAGATGGTTCACTCCGTTAAGCCTCACACACTGAGCACCTATAGGGTATCAGCTGTGACTGCCACTCCATATCCCCATCTATGCAGTGGTCATTGCCCTGAGACCAGCCTGCTGCCTTAAGGGGGGTCACACTGGCTTTCATCTTGCAACTCTCTTGAAAATCTGTTGTTTTCAGTTTTGGCTTTTTTAGGAATTGACTGTTGCATGTAGGGTAAACATTCTCGTGTTGGATGTTCTGGGATCTGAGCAGGCCAGTGCTGCCTGGGACACAGCCTTCCTTTCAGAAGAACAGGAATAATTCCCTTGGAGGGAGGTGGGGACAGGAGCTGCCTAGTTGAGAGGTGAATGGGGGTGAGGGGTGAGAGCTGGGGTGGAGAAGGACAGGAGGCTTCAGGGGCCAGCAGAAGGGTTTTGGTCCTGCCAGTGGGCATGCCAGGGAACCTGCCAGGAAACCTGCATTTGTTTGTTTGTTTCTCAGCCAGCTGGTAGCTGCCTGGTTGGGGAAGCAGGAAGGAGGAAGAGTTATTGGAGGAATGGTACAGTGCCCTGGCTCACAAAGGACATGGATCCTTCCTTGAGAGAGCCCAGTCTCATGGGAGGATATGGGCATCAATCTCCCAGTCATTGCTCAAATGTTTGATTACAAAGTGTGATACCTGGGAGCTAGGGGGATATCTCAGTAGAATAAATACTTGCTTGGCGAGTGCAAGGGCTTGAGTTCAATCACCAGTTCTGCAAAGAATAAACAGGTAAATAAAATTAAAGTAAACCTGAAAATATATTTCATTAGGGCCGGTGAGATGGCTCAGTGGCCTAAAGCGCCTGCTTAGGCAACTGCAGGGACCACAGTTTGATCCCCAGCACCACATGCTGTGCAAGCCTCACCCCCAGGGCAGGCTGAGCTGGCCATAATTCAAAAAAAAAAACAAAAACAAAAACAAAGTGTGATACCTGTTTAAGGGGGAGAAAAACCTGAAACCCTGAGAGCTCAGAGCAAGCATCTGTGTGCTAATGTGAACATCAGAGAGAGCTAAGGCCACAGGCAGAGGAGGCATGATCTGTTTCTAGATGTTAAATAGAAGTGACCAGGGCGTAGCAAGGAAAGGAGCCCATATTGTAATACTCCCCTATCATTGGACACAATACCTGACACAACGTAAAGGAGAGGCTTATTTTGGCTCACGGTGATTCAGTCCATATGTGGCCAGCTGCAGGGCAGAGACATCATGGTGGGTGGGTTTGATGGAGGAAAGCCGCTCACCTCAAGGCAGCCAGAAAACAGAAAGGAAAGGGGTTCAGGGGAGCTGGTACTTCTTCCACAGGTGCTCCAGTGACACACCCCTTCCAGCCAGGTCCCGCCTCGCAGCAGCACTCTGAGGATACACTGATATGGATCAGTTTGATGCATATGGCCCCTGGAATGAGCCAGTCACCTCCCAAAAGTCCCAACTAGGAACACAGGAGACTTTTGAGGGACATTCAAGATGTAAATCATAGCAGGGTAGCCAGATGGGCCTTGCTTGGATCTTGTCCTCGGCAAAGGACACTCAGGCAAAAGCAGATTTGGGAGGAGTCACCGGGGGGCTAGGTGAAGGTCAGGTCAGGGCCAAGGTTAAGCATGTATAGGTTAGGTTCTGAACTGGCCCTGGGATTTGAGGAAGCGGGTCCTGTGAGGAGATACTGGGGAGCACAGACTAGCGGAGTGAGGAGGAATGTAAGTGCCAGAGCCTCTCCCCAGAGAAGGGCCAGGGAACTAGAGAGGACCAGGCTGGTTGGGCTGGAAGGGATGGGGTAAGGATGACTGCAGGTGGTCCCTGGTGGTCGCCCCCTCAATCACTTGCTCGACCTCCATGAGTGCCTATTTCTACCCTGCATGGATAAGTGAGCAAGGAAGCAGGTGCCAAGGTCGGGGTCCAGATTGGTGTGGGCCTGCAGTGTGTTGCCGTGGGCGCACTCGACTAACCCAGCCGGCACATGGGGATGGTGGTACACACGGATCTCTTTTGTGTAAGGGATTCGTGTGCGCGCGTGTGTGTGTGTGTGTGTGTGTGTGTGTGTGTCCTCCAAGCTGTAAATCGGGTTCATTGTGTGCCCAGGCTGGGGACCGGTGTGGACGGAAAGTGCCTGTCCGGGCTAGTGTTCACCTTGGTTGGAGGGTACCCTGGGGCGAGGCGGGGTGGGGCGGGAGAGGCGAGCGAGCGAGGTGAGGTCCCGGGGCCCGGGAGGGCGGCGCGAGGGAGTCCGTGGTGCGCGGCTCCGAGGGCTGGGACCCCTCCCCCAGCGGCGCGGGCGCGGGCGCGGGGCTCGGCGGGCGGGCGGGCGCACTCCCGGCGCGGAGGAGGCCACAGCGCCGCCGCCGGCCGCTTTGCCGCCGTGCTCGCAGCGACGCTGGCACCGACTCCACCACCGCGGTGGGGCCGAGTCCCCCAAGAAGCAAGGGTGGGAGGAGGTCCCGACCCCGCACCGAACTGCCCCCCACCTCACCCCCGCCGCCTGGGCGACCCCGCCCCAGCGCCGGGCCGGCCGCATGCTGCAGATGGTGAAGACCCTGGCCCAGTTCACCATTGCGCTGGAAGACATGCGCGAGCTGGGCCCGCCCGCTGCCTCCGGGGAGCCCGCCGAAGGCAGCGGCGCTGACTCTGAGGACCTCGGGGAGACCCAGGTACGGGGAGGAGGAAGACAACCGGGACCTGGGCCCTCGCCTAGGACTCAGCAGGCACTCAGGGAGGCCAGCATGAGCAGGCAGACGGTGGCACACAGGGCCCAGAACTGCGATTAGGGCCCCAAGCTCCCTGACCACTGAACTTGGGGCGCTGTGATCTGCATGAGCCCTGGGAGGTGAGGGTGAGGATCCTTGGCAGGGGCTGATATGACTGGCAGGGTGCTGAGGTCAAAGCCTGGTGACAGCTTGTGGAGTGGGTCAGAATAGCAGATTGGTTGTCAGGGATCTGCTGGAGCCTCAGGCAGGCAGCAGGACTGTGTGTAGTGTTTCTGAGGCTGTGGCTGGTGCGGGGGGGAGCACGCACTGGGGAGTGCCAGCTTTGCCTACCCTGTGCCTTCCTCTCCTTTCTTTATCGACCTGCTGGACTTCAGAGATGATTCTCGGTGGGAACTGTGGTGTCCCCATCCTCTTTAGCCCCCATTTGCACCCAGTGGGGGAGTGTAGGCCTCTGGTTGTTGCCTTGCTCTGCGGTCTTCTTGGGCCTGGACCCTGACTGTTCCACTCTTCCAGCCCAGTGGGGGCCGCATCGTTGTCATCTCCTGGTGCTGTGCAGCGCTGTGCGCCTCTGTAGCCCTCCAGTTCACACTGTGCACATCGGATCTGTCTTTGGGGTGGATGGCCCTGGTCACACGCTGAGAGAGGCCTCCCCTCCTCTTCCTCCTGCACCACCCCCTTGTTCCCACCTCAGGGCCTCATGTAGTGACCCAGGGTTGGGCTGTTGAGGGGGAAGGGCTCTGGAGGGAAGCTGGGCCAAGGCGCTGTCCCGCCCAGAACAGGTGGGCCTGCTGATCTGGTTGACAGCTGCGTTGTCCCTCTGCTCCTGCAGTCTCTTCCATCCCATCCACTACTCCTGTGTCTGGGCACGTGCAGAAAGAAGGGGTCTCAGGCAGTGATGGAGATGGCCTTGATTTCTGTGTCTTTACCTGACAGCTGAGTGACAGCCCGGTGTGCTTTGCAGCAGGGAGGAGGCAGGGAAAGGCAGGCATTGCAGCGTCAGCCTCCCGGGCTCCCTCCTGCTCCGTAGTCCTGGTGCCAACCCTGTCTCTCAGGAAGCCTCCCTGACCATAACGTTACCTCATTGTACTCACTGGGCTGGGCTGGCCTGGCCAGGAGAGGTGTAGGCAGGGAGTGGCTGAGCGGCCCAACCACCAGCCTGGCCATCCCGCTGTCCGGAAGTGCTCTTCACGGCCTCACTGAGGCAGATGAAAGTGGACAGCCATGGCCACTGTGTGTTGGCACTGGACAGTGCCCTGCTCTAGCTGCTGTGATTTTGCCGCACTGGGAACAAGGACATGGAATGATGATTAATTCCATTTCCTACAGGACAACATGGAAAGAACAGCTAGGTGACCACCAAGGTCACACAGCCAGGAAAGGCAGAGCTAGGGCTCTTTTGCCTACTCAGTCTGGGTGAAAACTTAGGGTACTGGGACCCCAAGACTCAGCATGATGTAAACGAGGAGACTCCGGTCCTGGCTCTCTGCCAGTTGCCGGCTGACCTTGCACTAGCCTCGCCACCTCTCTGATTTGACTCCTCTGCGCAGGAGGAGACGCAAGCATCTGTGTCATGGAGCTGAAGTTTGAGGCTAAGATGAGGCCATGTCTGGGAGGTGTAGACGTGTCCTGGGGACAGAGAATGCAGTGGCATCCGGGCCTTTCCTTGGCAGCCCCTCCATACTGTGTGCCATCTCATACCAACTCTTACTGGAAGCTGTGGCCTCAGAGAGTGGAGAAGAAATGGCAGTTGTGTACCATGTGGCAGCACCTGGGGGACATCAGAGCTGGCAGGAGGGGTCACTGTCAGGGAATGTCATTTAACTCACAGCCAGAGTTTCTGGCCACATTTCTGAGTGTGTCTCATGCTAGAACACTCAGCCTGAGCCCTGAGCCCCTGGGTCAGTGGAAGGCGGCCCTGAGATAAGCTTAACTGAGGGAGAAAGGTGCGCAGCGGGCTGAGCACCACAACTGCATTCTCCAGCTGGCTTCCTGCAAAACCTTCACAGCACAGGGCTCTCCTGGAAGGGTGGGTACCCAGCATCCCATGGGGTGTGGGTGCAGGGAGCTGAGCCACCTCATGGGGACTCTAACTCCTGTCCTCAGGTTGGAGGTGTCAGTAGCTGCATCTCCTTTTCCCAGTCCTTAAAATGAGGAGAATGTCCTCTGCTTCACAGGGTGATCAGGAAGGTTAGGCAACATAGGAGGTATGATCAGAAAACATGACCATTGTTTAGTTTTTTAAAAAATCCAGACACCTGGAAGCAGACTCAGGGGCCAGGGGTTCAATCTCCAGTTCTGCTGTGCCAGCCCCACCTCCAGGGTACACTGAGACTGCAATTGAGACTGAGCGTGATGGTACGCTTCTGTAATCCCAGCTCTTGGGAGGCTGAAACAGGTGGATCACTATGAGTCCAATCTATTAGTGAGACCCTGGACACCCTGAAGACCCTTCCCTAAAATACAAAAATACACACACAAAAAAAATCCACACACATTGCCATGAATTCAGCTTACAACACCCTCCTTTAGGGTGCACATACTTATCCTGTAGTTCTCACCACTTTCTGAAACAGTTCTGAAAGTCCTCTTCTGTGTCTTCAGTTGTGTAGTTGAAGCTGACTTTGGGAAAGAGCCAAAAGTCTCACAGCTCCAGCTCCGTGTGTAATAAGGTAGATGAAGACACTCCATCACGTTTTCATGAGTCTGTCTTTGCATTGCATGGCACTCAGCAGCATTCTTTTTTTTTTTTTTTTAATTCATGTATTTGGTACAGGGTCTCACTATGCAGCTTGGACTCTTGGACTCGTAGTAATTCTCCTGTTCAGCTTCCCCTACACTGGGATTACAGGGGTGTGTAGCCACACCCCAGGACTTCATTGCTGACTTAGCATGCCGGGGGGGGGGGGCGGCGGGGGGGGTAGGGGCAGGGCCAGCTCATGTCATTCCCTATGCTCCCTGCACTTGTCAAAGCAGATGCTTAGTCCGATGAGCTATTTCACAGGTCCTAGCATTCTTATTTTTTATCACTTCTTGTAAAGACCCTCAGGAAAGATGACTTCCAGCTCTGCTTCAGAAAGTAGCAAGAATGATGGAATAAGTGTGTTCAAAGTGAGGGGGAATATTTTGAGTATTAATATTAATATTATTGCAATAATTTTTAGAAAGTCCAACATTCACCATAGTATATTTTGATCACCCTTTATAAAATGCCTTGGACAGTGCTTGGCATATTGGAGGGCTCAGTAACCTTTTAAAAGAGAATTGGGGTCAAACCCTGGCACTGCCCAGCTGTGTGACCTCCAGCATTGACTTCACCTTTCTGGACCACAGTATCTTCATCTGTGGCAGGGGTGACAGTGTGTGCTCTAACGGATGGCGTGGAGCTCTGCCAGGTGTGGGGTGTCGCCACAGCACCCAGCCAGAGCTGGGTTTTCAGCCTTGGCAGAATTGGCACCTGGAATGAGTGGCAGCGTGGAGGCCTCTTCCTTTGCAGATGTGCGAGTTCATTGATTTTCTTTTTTAGTCCTTCTCAAGATCCCATTAGGAGAGCCAGGAAGTAAATGAGAAGTCTCTGGTCTGTCCACTGCTGCAGCAGGGAAGGGGGTGGAGTGGAGACGAGAGCCTGACTCTGGGGACAGCTGCATTTGAATGCTGGGGAGCGCTGCCAGGGAGCACCTGAATCAGGGTGTGGCCCAGTGTCATCCAGGATGCTTTGGGAGAATAGCAGGAGCCATGTGAGTGGAGAACCTGCATGTGCCTGCAGGTAACAGGATTTGAAGGGACAGTGCTGCTCACCTTCTGCTCCTGTCCCCATAGGATATGCGGAAGCACGTGACCATGACCCTGCTGGACACAGAGCAGTCATACGTGGAGTCTCTGCGCACCCTGATGCAGGTGAGACCCCCGAGAGCAGCCATTCGGAGCTGAGGGGCAGTCAGACCAGTGGGAGCAAATGTCTTGGTCCAACAAGCTGTGGCCCTGGGACACACTGCCCCTCTGTGGAGAACCTTGATACCGTGGCCCCAGAGAGGAGGAGGCTCCCTCCAAGGTAGGAGAGAATGGAGACGGAAGAGGCCAGGCCACATCAGCCCAGAAGTCCTCACTCTACAATCCTTTTCCGTCCCACCAGAAGTTGAGTGCTGTGAACCCCTTCAGGTCTGCCCTCACTCTGTTCTGTTTGACTGGGAAGGTGTTCCTTGAGTAGAACATAGTTTTTTGTTGTAGGTTTTATTTTTGTTACTTTGAGACAATGATTCGATATGCAGTTCAAACAGGCCTTGAGCTCACTGTGTAGCCCCAGCTGGCCTTGAATTCACAGCAGTCCTTTTGCCTCAGCCTCCCAAGTGCTGGGATGATAGGCATGCGCCTCCACGCCTGACCTTGGAATGAAGTATTGGGCAAATGCTGTGCAAGCCCTGCTCTTAAGTGCAAGAAGCAAAGGGTTGAGTGAGAGATGAGCTCCTGCCTTGGTAGCTCTCAGTCCTGGTGGGGATATTCATGTGTTCATGGGATACTCAGAAGCACAGGGTCAGCAAAGGATGCTGGGAAGAAGTGTTGGGTTCTACCAAAACCTGCCCTCTCAGCAGTAGGAATATCAGGCACAGAGTCATGCAGGAAAGGGCCTGGTGCATTCAGTGGTCCATGTGCCTAGCATGGAACATAACAGGTTGGTTCTAGGATGACACTGTAGGAACCAGAAGGGACCATACTGAGGCACTGAGCACCAGAAGAAGGGTTTGGGTTTCATCAGGGGCCCTGAAGAGTCTGGAAAGGACTTTAAGCAGTGCAAGTGTGTTCATGCTTTATAAAACTTGTATGACTGTTAGGAATGTGGGTGGCAGAGGAGGAGCTGGGCCACTGAGTTCAAGTGAGGGCTGAGGGAGCTGGGGCCAGACTGAGGTGACCAGCCCAGTTATGGTGACTGGTGGGATTTGGGGGGCATTGTGAGGAGCCCAGTGTTGTATCTGGGCTCCTAGCTTTGGAAAGTAGAACACAAGAAGGAATCGTAAGTTCAGGTTCAGTCAAGTGGGTTGGGGGCAGCCCAGAGCCCGGATGCATGTGCTAAAGTAGGGCCTGCAGTGCAGTAGAGGATGACCTTGCTCAGGCCACCCAGGGAAGGGGATAAATGTGGAGGCCTGGAAGCAACTGCAGTATTTCAGTCATTGAGTCATCCATTCACTGCACAAATCTATGAGGCCTTTCTGTGTAGTAGAGAGTATTGGGGGGTGGGGGGAGTGCCTCCAGTTCAGTAGTGAGTGTGAATGACAGGGCCTGGTTCCTGAAACTCATAGTCCATGGCAAAGGCCGCTAGTGATCAGCTAGACAAATCGCACATGATGACAGATAGTGGCAGAGAAGTTTATGAGAACACAACATGCAGTTGATGTTTCTCAGCCAGAAAAGAAGGGCCGTTCTGATGTGCACTGCAATACCAGTGAGCCTTGAGAGCATGCTGCTAGATGAAATAAGCCCAACCTACGGGGGCTGCTGTATGATTCCACCTACACAAGCTACCTGGAGTGGTGAAACTTATGGACAGAAGGTGGAATGATGGCTGCCAGGGCCTGGGGAGGAGCAGGGCGGGAGTAATGATTGTGAGTCCATTGTTAGTTTGGGAAGATGGAAAGTTCTGAAACTGGATAGTGGCCTTGATGTTACAAAATTGGAATTACTTGGTGTGGGTGTACTGATTACTGCGCTTGGAAATTATTAAAATATAAATTTTGTATTGTATGCATTTTGCCACAAAGAAGAACATTGCTTTAAAAAAGAAAAGTTCGTGGAGATATAAAGCATACAGAATGGCACCTGCCTTGCAGGAGGTGGGGTTGGGGGTGTCAAAGAGGCCTTTCTGGCCGTGCATGGTGATATGTGTCTGTTATCGCAGCACTCAGGAGGCTGAGGCAGGAGGATCACTGCAAGTTAAGGCCAGCCCAGGCTACGTAGTGAGTTCAGAGCAGGCTAAAATATACAGTGAGACCCTGTCTCAAACAAGAATAAAAATCAAACAAAAAAGAAAGAAAAGGCTCCTCTGAGAGCACATGTGCAGTAGAGACCTGAGGGTAAGTGGTGTTTCAGCAGAGAAAGACCCTAGAATGCATGGTTCCAGGCAGAAAGTACAGCAGAGGCCAGCAGGGAAGCCTGGAGCAATTAGGAAGCCAGAGATGGCCTGAGTGGCTTCTGAGGGAGAGGCAGGACCTGACCTGTCAGAGCCTGAGGACTGCTGGGGAGGTGCTGGGCTCTCTTGCATATAGGAGGAAGGACCCCACCAGAATGTCAGGCGGGAAGAGTAGACACACAAGGTCCCCTGTCATCCCCTAGGTGAGGGCTAGAGGCAGTAGAGTTAGCTGCCTAGAGTTGGAGTCATTTACCTTCCATTGAGTGATCCTAGCCTAATCCACTCCCTTTCCTGAGCTTTGATTTTGGCTGCAAAATGTAGCTCATGCTACCTGTTTCCTAGTGCAAAGACTCAAAAGATGATGGATGTCACCACCGAAGCCACCAGGACAGAGAGGCAAGAGCAGAGGGGAGAACCGAGAGTAGGCAGGACCTGGCATGTTTCCCCACCTCTGAGTCTCCCCAGGCCCAGATAGAGCTGCACATGTGGACAGTGCAGCAGCTGTGGGGCGAGGCAGCCAAACCCAGCTGGGAGGTGACACCTGAACCTGGGGACTCTGGCATAGCAGGGGTCAGGAGCATAACTCAGTGTCCAAACTTGGCTGCACTCTGGACCTGTGCTGTGAGCTGGTGCCTCTTCCTTGACCTGCCTGTGCCTTAGCTGCCCAGTCTCCAGATTACACAGCGGCATGTGTCTGACTTCACATGCTGCCAGCAAACGTGTGTGTGTGTGTATGGCTGTATTAAATTTTGTATTAACCTTGTGAGATAGGAATTATGATTTCACCATCTTCAAGTGGTGAAATGAAAGCTCAGAGATCCAGCTTTGTGCCAGGGTCATCATCTAGTAAGTGGTAGCAGTTGATGCTAGGAAATGTCATAGCCTGAGTGGAAACCCTGCCAGTCTTTCCCCACATCTGCATTGCCTGAAGCCTAGTGGTGTGTCAAATGGAGTTTGGACTCCGTGGCCCTGGTACTGGCCTCCACTTACCATAGCCAACAAAACTGATCAGTATTGTTTTTTCGTGCCTATAGAGTTGTTTTATTAAATTTGTAGTTTATTAATACACATATATAGTATATAATGTTTACATTCCTTGTGGGAATTTATTTTTTAATGTATTTGGTACAAAGTCTCACTATGCAACTTGAACTCTTAGTGATCCTCCTGTTTTCAGCCTCCCCAGCGCTGGAATTACAGGCATGTGCCACCGTGCCTAGTCTCTGTGGCTGGCTTAGTGCACCCAGGGGCAGGGCTGGTGTAGCGTGTGGGGCCAGGGATTGAACCCCAGTCCCTGTGCTTGTCTCAGCAGGTGCTTAATCCACTGAGCTATTTCGCTGGCCCTTCTTTGTGGGAAATTAATATGTATACTTAAGAGTTTAAAGTAAAGAAGTTAAATGCTGAGATTAGCAGCCAGGAGGAGGTAGGATTTGAACCCATGCCCCAGGTGGGTCCCCTTTCCTAGATGTGACTTGTGCAGCCTGTCTTCACCCTCAGTAGTGTCCACTAAGAAACCTCTTTCCCCTGAGCATGCTGACCAAGTCTCCTTGTGGCATCCTGCCGGGGTACCTGTTTCCCTTCTGCATCCTGAATATAACCATGCACTGATTTGTCATGCTTGTTTTCTGCCCACTGCACTCAGCTGCCAGCCCCACAGGTGCAGGGCTCTGAAGCCCCAGGGCTTGCGGCCCTGTATGCGGTAGTTGCTCAGTGTGCATTTGTTGCTTGAATGTTTTCTATGGGCTTCTTGTTTCTGTTTACTCTTTCCTCCCTCCCACCCCATGTGCCTGTCTCTCTGTGGGGTGTGGCACCGAGAAGTTAGCGGCATTGGCTTCTTCTTGGAGGCCCCAGACCCTGTCCAGGCACAGTGCCGGTTCCTACAGGCCAGAGAAGCCCAAGAGGGGGCTGCGTGCCTGTCTCTTCACCCTGGGGTTTTTCACAACCCCATTCAGGCAAGAGGATTCTATGGAGCTTGGTTTTCTCAAGTTTGTTTTACAAAACATGCCAGATTTTTTTAAATATTTAGTGTAAATGTTACAGCAATAGCACATATGTTGCAGTAACAGCGGTTCAAATGCTTCTTTGGCTTGTAGTTACAGTGTGGGCCAGTAGAGGGCAACCTCTCCACGTAGCCCAGCCACGGAGCTGGGCATTTTGTGCTCAGGTACAGCATTGACTGCAGATTTAAGGTGGAATACATCCGTTTTAGCCACTCGTTGACGAACACATCTGAAACCTGTTAAATCAGTGTTTAGATAGTAGTATCACTGCAAGCATCCAGTAACTTCCCAGGGGTCTTCGTGCCCCAACTTGCTACATCTTCTGTTAAGCAGTATCACCTCTTACTCTGTGATTTTCACATGCAGTTGATTCTAAGACACACAGCCGTCACATTTTAACATTTCTGAAGCCCAGGTTCATACCAGAATTAGTGGCAAATCCTAATTTAATTAACAACAGGTTCGTTTTTCTTAAAGATAAATAAAAATAAGGCCAGTGATATAGCTCAGTGGCACAGTACATGCCTGGCAAGTGCAAGGTCCTGAGTTCAATTCCCTATACAGATAGATAGATAGATAGATAGATAGATAGATAGATATCTAGATAGATAGATGTTACTTTTTTCGCCTATTCCTTTCATGTATTTCATCCAACCAGATGCAAGCTGTGTCGGCAAGAACTTTTTGTTCACTGCTATCCCTCAGTTCTTACAATATTGCCAAGAACATAAGAAATAGTAAATACTTGCTGGGTTAGTTTAGAGGGCCTCCCAGGGACCTCTCCTTTTCTTTCCTCATTCCAAGTTCTGTTCATGTATCCAGAAAAGCTTTCCTGAGTTCCCTTTACCTCCACTTTATGCCAGTCCCTGGGCTGGGCAGAAGTTTAGGTGCAGGCACAGGGCTTCCCTTCCCCCTCTGGAACCTCCAGTGGAATGAAGGAGATATGAAGTTGGGGCAAGAACAGAGGGCCCAGTGATCCCCCAACCCCCTGCGCGCTCTCCTAGGTACTGGGAGGTGGGGTGAGGGTGTCATCTCTGCAGGAAAATACACTGACCATCGGGTCATGACCCTAGGGCTACATGCAGCCACTGAAGCAGCCAGAGAACTCCTTGCTGTGTGACCCGTCGCTGGTGGATGAGATCTTCGACCAGATCCCTGAGCTTTTGGAGCATCACGAGCAGTTCCTCGAGCAGGTGCGGCGCTGTGTGCAGACCTGGCATGCCCAGCAGAAGGTGGGGGCCCTGCTCGTCCAGTCGGTGAGTGCCCACGTGCTGTCCAGGTTCCTACCTGGCTTGTCCCAGATACTGACCGTGACCTCAGATCTGATCTGAACCTGGATGTTGCCCAACCCCAGATGTGCCCAGATTCTGACATGGACTCCAGTCCCAATGAGACATAGATATAGATCTGGGCTCACCTCCAGTGGCTGGTACTGACTTGGCCCTAGTCCTGACCCACAGCTGGTGGTAACACCGACCCAGATGTCACATGGATGCTCATGCTGTCCTGTGTTAATGTGTGCCTCAGTTATTGCCCTGCCCCTGCCCCTGCCCCTGCCCCTGGACATCATTTGATACTGACACTGGCTTTGTTCTGATTAGATCTTTTCTCCACTAGTGATTTTAATAATCATAGCTAACACTGGCACTTACATGCTGGATATTATGCTAAATACATTATGTGTACCTGACACCCCATGAGAGCTGGGCATAGTGGCACACGCCTGTAATAGTGCCAGCACTCTGGGAGGTTGAGGGGCAAAAGGCTCAAAAATTGGACTCAAGCCTGGGTAACTTAGCAACTCAGACCTCATCTCAAAATAAAAAATTAAAAGGGCTAGGGGTCAAAGCCAGTATGAAAGCCCTGGGTTTAATCCCCAGTACTTGGGGAGGAAAAAGAGCTCTGTGAAGAAGGTATACTTATAACTCTGATTTTAAAGTTGATGACTGAAAAGCCAGGTGTGGTGGTGCTGTAATCCCAGCACTGGAGAAGCTGAGGCAGGAGGATCACTGTGAGTTCGAGAGTAGCCTGGACTACGTAGTGAGTTAAAGGCCAACTTGAAGTACATAGCAAAACCTTGTCTAAAAAATAAAATGAAAAAAATTGATGGCTAAAGCAGAGAGAGCTGAATGACCTGATTAAATTCACATGTTGCGAGTGGTGGAGGAGTCTGCTACAGGTCCCAGCTCCCCTGTGCTGTACGGTCCCCTCACCGGTCAGGCTGCCCATGAGTGTCAGTCTGTGGTCAGCAGGCTCCATTCTTTTTACGCCCATGGGGAGACAGTCAGAAAGACATGGCTGAGGAAGCTGCGCCTGTCGTGGTAGCCGGGAAGCAAAGCAGCCAGGGCTGAGCTGGAGGGCTTCCTCCTTCCACTTTTATTCTCTCTGGTCCCCCTCCCATGTGCTGTCCTATGTGCCGCTGGTCTCTGGAAACACCCTGACAATTAGTATAGCACGCCCTGACCATGTGTGCTATACTAATTTCCCAGGTGTTTCTCAGTCCAGTGAAGCTAATGATGTAAATTAACCACAGTACACACCTAATATCACACATAAAACCTGTACATACTCATAGGCATAGACACAGGAGCATGTGCCTGGTACCATCATGGCTATATCATTTCTAGTTGTAAGGAAAAGATATTCACTCATCAGTTAGGGAAACCAGGACAATATAGCTGGTTTGAAGGGTGCCTTGAGGGTCCCCAACTGCCTTTCACCCACAGTTCTCCAAAGATGTCCTGGTAAACATCTATTCTGCCTATATTGATAACTTCCTCAATGCAAAGGATGCCGTTCGTGTGGCTAAGGAGACAAAGCCTGCCTTTCTCAAGTTCCTGGAGGTATGTGTGGAAGGCCACGGGGTAGAGGCAACCCTTACCCGGTGCAGCTTTGAGGGCACCAGGAATTTTCAACTGGGATACCATGGCCAAAACCATTGGTCAGCCTCTGTTCCTGGGCTGAGCTGGAGGGGCTTTCCAGGAACCTGTCTCTGGATAGTCCCTTTCTGACACATTGTTTCTCACATGGGTCTCATTCAGCCTGCTCTGGTTTCAGCAAAGCATGCGGGAAAACAAGGAGAAGCAGGCTCTATCTGACCTCATGATCAAGCCTGTGCAGCGGATCCCACGCTACGAGCTCCTGGTGAAGGTAGGTAAGGCCTGGAGGCATGGGGGAGGTAGGAGACCTGGGGCCCCCTCTGGTTGAGTTTGGTATCAGGGTTTCGAGGGGTCAGGTAGGAAAGGAAGTCCTCCCTAGTGTCTACCCATAGTCCCCTGCTGCAGACATCAGCAGGGCTCCCCCAACAGCTAAGCAAGCAGGTATGGTGCCTGTTCCCACCCCAGGACCTCCTGAAGCACACACCGGAAGACCACCCAGATCACCCTCTGCTGTTGGATGCACAGCGGAATATCAAGCAGGTGGCTGAACGCATCAACAAGGGCGTACGGAGTGCCGAGGAGGCAGAGAGGCATGCCCGAGTGCTGCAGGAGATCGAGGCTCACATTGAGGGCATGGAGGATGTACGTGCTTCCCCACCCCGCCCCGACTGTCCTCGCAGCTTCCATGTCTGCATCTGTCCTTGGAATTGTGGCTGTGCCCACATCCATCTCAGGGGTTGCGGTGTTGCATGCATCTGTATCTCCCAGTATCTGTGATCACCAGCTCACCCTACCTGTGTCCTCCTGCCCATGGGTCCTTGACCCAACAGCCCCGTGTGGAGAGGGTGGATATGATGTGGCCTCCACTGGTCTGGATCAGGCAGTGGAGCCGAGAGGTCACCCGGGTTTTTGGAGTGGATAAGTATTAGGAACTGCCTTTGAGACGCTGAGTCCCTTCTGCCTCACAGCTCCAGGCCCCTTTGCGGCGGTTCCTGAGGCAGGAGATGGTCACTGAAGTGGTAAGCAGTGTCTGTTGCCTGTCCACTTGTCCCTACCTCCCTCTTAGTTCCTTCTTTCTTATCCTCTACCCACGGGTCTCCTTGCTCTTCCACTCCAACAGGAGTCTGGTTGAGTCCATACTTTTCTCAGTCTTTAAACAGCCAAGGAGAGTCCTCTTTCCTACTTGGGCCTCACTATCCCCTTGGGCACTGTGGGCAAGTGGGTGGGCTTCTGGACTCTGCACCCCATCTGAATTCCACCACAGAAGGCCATTGGTGGCAAAAAGGACCGATCCCTCTTCCTGTTCACGGACCTCATCGTCTGCACCACCCTGAAGCGCAAGTCAGGTTCTCTGCGGCGCAGCTCCATGAGCCTGTGAGTGGTTAAGGCGGGGCTGGGTGGCACGGGCAGGAGGAGCAGCTGTCCTGTCTGGGCCCCATTTATCCACTCTGGCCAAAGCACCCCTTTGGCTGCCCACAGGTACACAGCTGCAAGTGTCATTGACACAGCCAGCAAGTACAAGATGCTATGGAAGCTGCCTCTAGAAGACGCAGACATCATCAAAGGTAGGGCTCTTTGGTGCCTGGCAGGGATCTGGACAGTCTGGCTGCCTGTCCATTGGGTTTGATGGGCTGGTGTGAGGGTCTTGGTTAGTACCCACAGAACCAGAATAGCCTGTCATGCGGGGAGGGACATGGGATTCCGGGTGGGACCTGGAATGGCAGGTGGGCTGGGTGGGGTGCGGCGAGAGCAGGCATGCTGTAATTACAATTAGCCATTGATTTCTCTGTACAAGCTCTTTTGAGTACCTCATATTAGGTAAGTTGCACCATTCCAGCTCAGTGGTTTTGTACCCAGGGAACAGAGCACATTGATTGAAGGGATGCAGGTTATTTGAGGCTGAGTTTGTCAGGAGCTGAGGCAGCTGCAAGGAGGTGCCTCACCTCCTGCCTCTTTTTTCCTCCTGTGCTGAGTCAGCCCTGTATGAGCCTTACTGCTCTTAGCTTTCTCTGCTTCTTGGTGGCCAGGGATAAGACCTGTACTGTCTGCAAGCCCAGCCGAGAGCTGCCCCCAGGTGAACCAGGCTGTTTCCACAAGGCCCTGTGCAGGAATTCAGGCTGCAGGTGATGACTGTCAGTCTGTCTCACCTCTTCTCACTGAAGAACATGCCACTTTTAGGTCAGATGCCCGTCCTAGTCCCCTCAGCTGTGGTTAGCAGTAAGGCAGAGTTATATGGAAAAAAAACATGGCTGCCCAGGCCAAAATCAAGGGTGAGTGGGCCAATTTCTCTTGAGAATTGGAGGTTGTTACAGTATCTGTGGACTGTTATAACAGAAATACCACAGACTATGTCATTTAAAATGAGCAGGAAATTACTGCTCACAAAGCCAGAGGCTGGGACAAGATCAAGATGCCAGTCTGGTGAAGGGCCTAGTCCTAATATGTGACCTCACTTGGCAATAAGGACAAACAAGCTCTCCCAGGCCTCTTTAGAAGGGCACCAATCACATTCATGAGGGTATCATCCTTAAGGACCTGTCACCTCATACCAACACATTAGGGATTAGATTTCAACATACGAATTTTGAAGAGATCCAGACATTCAAATGGTGGCAGAGAAATTCCAATCCTTGAGTTGCCTGGTCCACACCACTGCTCTTTCAGCACCCACCATTTTTTTTTTCTGTAGACACAATGATACAGCCTCTCTGTTCAGTGTGATGCCACTTTGCAGTTAATTTCATGCCCCTGTCCTTCCTCAATAGCCTATTCTTCTCCCCTGTAGGGTCCCTGGTCACAGAGCCATTTCAGGGCCTGTCTCAAAATCTGTTCCTCCTCTCATGCTGGTATGACTGTCTCTTACCATTAAGGAGCCTGTGATCCAATTAACTATAACTAAATGTATATTCACCAGCAATATACTGTGTAAAAAGAGAAGATAAGAAAAAACAAAACAAAACAGCTGTCATATGAACAATAACAACAAAAAGTTTCCTATCTCTTGATTTGAAGACTTGGTGTCGTGGTCCAGGGAGTGGAGGGACAGCCCCACGTTTGGGCCACTGGTCCAGAGTGTAGGGTGGGCACAGGCCAGTGGTCAGGAGTAGGACAAGACCAGAGAAATCTAGGCGTCTGCCCACTGCTCCCTCCTCTGGGGCCGTGGGGCCTTGGTCAGCAGATCTGACTGCCTGAGGCTCTGCCCGCTTGGCAGTTCTGCGTACCTGGCTCACCTGCTGCAGCCTGGTGCCTGCCACAGCCTGCGTAGCCTGTAAAGCTATCTACCGTTCTGTACTTTGTGCTCTTCTAGCGGGGTTCCCTAAGGGCCAGGCGTCCTTTGCCATGTGCCTCTGAATAGATCTCACCCCACTTTTGGGCCTCAGGTTTCTCTGGGAGCTGGCTTAACTATTAGTGGTGTTACTTAAGTCCTGGGGTCCACAAGTTTGTTGGGCCAGTCCTCTTGTCTAGCTGTGGGTTGTACAGTGAGGGAACAAATGTCTGGCCAAGCCTGACCTTTTCTACCTGTCTGTCTGTGGGCTTCCTTTGTTCCCTCCAGGGGCATCCCAAGCCACCAATCGGGAGAACATCCAGAAGGCCATCAGCCGCCTGGATGAAGACCTGGCCATCCTGGGCCAAATGAGCAAGCTCTCTGAGAGCCTCAGCTTCCCCCACCAGGTCTGTGCCCTGTGCCTGAGGCTAGGGGTGAGGGCGGGGTCTCTCTGAAGGAAAGACACAGCCTTGACATTTGCCTGAGGGAGGAGACACCCCTGTCATTTATCAGAAGGGGAAAATTACAGCCTGACTCCTAGTTGAGGGAAGTAACATGTTCTAGGTCTGAAGGTAGAGGCATGGCTCCATTCCATTGGAGGGGGAGACACAGCCCAGCCAGTCTGGGAGTAATCCTGGTTTCCTCTTGATCTAAGGGAGGACACAGTGTCCCACTTCCTGTCTGAAGGAAGAGGTCAGTCCCCACACATACTCCCAAGGGCCAGTGCTGGCTGTGGTGAGACCTTGAACCTGAGGCCTGGACGTTCTTCCCCACAGAACCTGGATGACGCATTGCGAGACCTCTCAGCCTCCATGCACCGGGACTTGTCAGAGAAGCAGGCTCTGTGCTACGCGCTTTCCTTCCCACCCACCAAGCTGGAGCTGTGTGCCACCCGACCCGAGGGCACCAACTCCTTCATCTTTGAGTTCCCGCATGCTGATGCCCGCCTGGGCTTCGAGCAGGCCTTTGATGAGGCCAAAAGGAAGCTGGGTGAGCCAGGGCCCATACCAGCCATCTGCTAGTGTCTGCTGGCAGTGTTTTACTTCAGAAGCCTGAAACCCCAGAACTGCAGTGTCCTGTGCTGTAGCAGCTGGCAGGGAGGGTGGACTGAGACTTCTACAGGGACTGGGTACTAACTGTGGCCTCCCCATGTCCTTCCTGACAGGGGAATCCTACAGACAGGGTCATCTGAGGGCAGGAGTGCCATCATGGTCCTGACTAGACAAGACCCTCCCCACCCCACCACCACACATGGCTGAATCAAGGAAAGCTGTTGATCAGGGTCATTTCTTAGAGAGTTATAACTGATACCCTTGTTATAAAGATAAGAATACTAAGGCCAAGGCTCAGCTGTCTAAGCACCGCCTGGCAAGCACAACGACCCAGGTTCAATTCCTGTATCACATGCTGTGCTGGCCCTGAAACCAGACATGATGGCGCATATCTGTAATCCCAGCACTAGGGAGACTGAGACAGGAGATCACTGAGTCCAAGCTGCGTAGCAAGACCCTGTAACAAATAAATAAATAATTTTTTTAGAAAAGAATACTGAGGCCAGAAACAGCAGAGCAAAATCTACATTCCCTAGCTGTAGTTCACCTGGGATCTTGCCCTCCCTAGATGGACCCCAAGGGTTAGGGACGGAAGAGAAATGGGAATGGGGGTGGGGCAGGACTAGGGTGAGATAGATGCTAAGCTGAGTCTGTATCCTGCCCGTCCCTTCCCTTGTCTATCTGTCCATTCATCTCCACCACAGCATCCAGCAAAAGCTGCCTAGACCCTGAGTTCCTGAAAGCAATCCCTATCATGAAAACTCGCAGTGGCATGCAGGTGTGTGTATGCATGTGGGTCATGTGGATGCACGTGTCAAAGCCCATGCGTTCATAATTTTCATTCTGCATACAGCATCTCATATGTGTCTTAAAAGTTACAGTTCTTTTCTATGTCTTTCAAATATGCAGCTCTCTATATGTGCATGTGAACCCTGAGTGTGTGTGTTCTTAGGTCTATCTGTTCATGTGAAGGAGGGCTATAGGATTGAAGTGATGTGTCTAATTTATGGACTTGCATGAGTCTGCATACATATGTTCAGAGGTTACCAGTGTCATATTTATGACACACATACATCCACAATCATATTCAGGGTATGTGTGGACATGCAGTGAGGCTTGTGGGTGAGGCTCGTGTCATGCAGCATGCATGCATTTGGGTGTAAAGGGTATCACATGTGCTGTATGGAGAAGGGTAGAGGGGTGCTTGGGGAATCCACACACACCCATGTGGGCCCTCCTCCCCCCTTTCCACTGAGATCGCCTGCTAGAAGGGATGCTGGCACTAATTCCTCTCTTCACCTTTGGTGCTCCTGCAGTTTTCGTGTGCGGCCCCCACCCTCAGCAGCTGTCCAGAGCCCACACCTGAGGTGTGGGTGTGTAACAGCGATGGCTACGTGGGCCAGGTGTGCCTGCTGAGCTTGCGCGCTGAGCCTGACGTGGAGGCCTGCATCGCTGTCTGTTCGGCCCGCATCCTCTGCATCGGAGCAGTGCCTGGCCTGCAGCCCCACTGCCACCGGTGAGGGCTAGGGTTGGTGTGCCCTGGCCCAGGAACAGCTTCTCCCCTATACTCCAGGGTCCCCCTAAGCTGACACCTCCTAACCACTCTCTCCCTGCTCTTTGGTCATTCAGGGAACATCCAGAATCGCTGAGGAGCCCCCCAGAGACTGCTCCAGAGCCAGCTGGGCAGGAGCTGGATGCTGAGCCTACAGCAGAGGAGGAAGCAGTGGCAATGGCCGAGACAGGGTCACAACCCTGCCTGCACATCTCCATCTCAGGCTCTGGCCTAGAGGTGGCGCCTGGCCCCACAGAGGGTGACTCTCGCCCTGAGTTGGTGCCCTTTGACAGTGACTCTGATGATGAGTCTTCGCCCAGCCCCTCAGGGACCTTGCAGAGCCAAGCCAGCCGGTCCACCATCTCCTCCAGCTTTGGCAGTGAGTGCTGGGCTGGGGGCGGGGAGGTGGAAGCCAAGGCTGGAGGACTTGGGATGCTTGCACACAGAACACCTTGGCAAGTAAGGTGTGCCAGCGTTGTGACACTGAGGACCCAGAGGACAGTAGGGTAGGCAGGCAGGATCCCAAAGGTGCTGGAGTACCCAGTTAAGGCAGAACTGGGTGGACTGGTTGGTCCCTCTGGCCAAGGCAGGTAGCAGCTAGAACTAGGAACCTGCAGGTAAGGTCCCTGTCAGCAGGATAACAAGATGCAGGAGTAGTAAGAGCAAGCTGAGGCTTCAAAAGACGTCAGGTTTCTGGCCTGGTGGTAGGGAATGAAGACAGAGACCTTTGTTCCCTTCAGATGAGGAGACCCCAAGTTCCAAAGAGGCCACAGTGGAGACGACCAGCTCAGAGGAAGAGCAAGAGCCTGGCTTCCTGCCACTGTCGGGATCCTTTGGGCCCAGTGGACCCTGCAGCACCAGCCCAATGGATGGGAGAGCCCTGCGCCGCTCCAGCCGCGGCTCCTTCACACGGGGCAGCCTTGAGGACCTGCTGAGCGTGGACCCAGAGGCCTACCAGAGCTCCGTGTGGCTGGGCACTGAGGATGGCTGGTAGGAGCAGAGGATGAGTATCAGGACTAAGGGCTTCATGCTCTGGACATCATGCGTTGTCCTGAAGCAGAAGCAGGAGGGCTTCGGATCAGTGTTCAGGGGTCCTGTCAGCCAGGATGCTAGATGGCCTAAAACCCACAGAGAGGCTGTGGGATCTAGTGTCTTGTGTAGGGATCTAGTGCAGGGGCGATGGGGGCGGAGGCCAAGGTGGGGGGACAGTGCCTGGGGCTGTGTGTGTAAGCATTTGTCACAGGTGCTACCCTGATCTGCAGTGTCCATGTGTACCAGTCCTCGGATAGCATCCGTGATCGCAGAAACAGCATGAAGCTCCAGCACACAGCCTCCGTGACCTGCATCCTGTAAGGCCCCTATGTGCTCTTCCCATCCAAAGCCCTCACCACCACACATCCAAGCCTCCTCTGTTCACCGGGGGCTTCTACCCTATCAACCCCTCTTTTCATGGGAGGCCCTAGGACAGAGCCTTAGGCCAGCTATGTCCCTTCACACTGTGAGCTTGTTCTTAGCCTCAGGCTTAGCCCACCTGGAGAACAGGGTGAGAAGAGGCAGTTTCTCAGGGGCCATATTCATTTAGTGGTTCCCCTGGCCCCAAGTATCCCACTTTGTCTTCCCCAGATCCCCGACTCCTCCTTTTCCCTGCCCAGGTATCTGAATAACCAGGTGTTTGTGTCTCTGGCCAATGGAGAACTCATCGTCTACCAAAGGGAAGCAGGTGGGTGTCCCTGCACCCTGCTGGCCCTGATAAAGCGCTCTCCTGGGCAGAGTGGGGGCCTCCCATTCATGGGGCCAGAGATAGGGCTTTGGGCTGCTCCCGGGCCTTGGTGTCCTTGCTTATCAGTGGTTGTTCATGTCTCATTTCAGGGGAGGGTAACTCTTAAATTTAGTACTGTACTAAATCTCCTTTTTTCTTTACCCTTTTCTTTACTCCAGGTCGTTTCTGGGACCCCCAAAACTTCAAGTCGGTGACCCTGGGTGCTCAAGGGAGCCCCATCACCAAGATGGTGTCTGTGGGTGGGCGCCTATGGTGTGGCTGCCAGCATCGAGTCCTTGTTCTGAGCCCTGACACGCTACAGCTAGAGGTAGCAGGAGGGCAGGAGGGAAGGGAGAGGGAATGGATGGCTTAGGGTAAGATGGGCAAACCTGAGCCGTAGGTGAGGCCAGGGGCAGAGGAGCATTTAGCTGAGGACTGAGGACCCTCCCCTGGCCCTGTGGGATGCTCAGCTCATCCCTGTCCTTCTCTGACTCTCATTTCTTCACTGGCTGACGTGGAAGACAGTAAGTGCTGTGTTCGTTAGGATTCCTTAGCCTCTTGCCCACACTCTTGTCAGCACGGGTATTGGGTCTTCCGGGGATCAGGCGAGGGTCCTTCCTGATGCTTCCATCCTTTTGCAGTAGACTCTGACATGGAGTTCTGGTTTCATTTCGTGCATTGCCTGAGTTAGAGGCAAAGCTAGATTCAGGCCCCAGCGCCAGGGCTGACATAGCTCCTGTGTGACCTTGGGCAGGTTGCTTTTCGCCAAGCTGGGCTTCTTCATCTGCAAGTCCTGAAGTTTCCTGAGCACTAAGCCACTTGAGGTGCACAGGGAAAGGGCACCCCGATTTTAATTCCCAGGGGCTGAGTGGGGAGGCACCAGTGCGCTAAGCTTTGGAAGGTTCATCATCCACACCCTGGACCACCATGGCCTGGGTTGTCAGTCCTGATGGGGATCCAGATAGGTTCGGTGGGAAGTTTAGAGGGAGGGATGGGTGCAGGGGGACCAGGGAACAGACCCACACATCACCAGTCTGTTCTCTGCCTTTTCCTCACCCACAGCACACGTTCTGTGTGGGGCAGGATTCAAGCCGAAGTGTGGCTTGCATGGTGGACTCCAGCCTGGGTGTGTGGGTGACACTGAAAGGCAGTGCTCATGTGTGTCTCTACCATCCAGACACCTTTGAGCAGCTGGCAGAGGTGGATGTCACTCCTCCTGTGCACAGGATGCTGGCAGGTACTGACCTCAAACTGGCACTGCACCTTCCCTTAGGACTTCTGCCCACCACTGAAGAGACAGATGGGCCACTATTCTGCCCCAGAGCTGATCTCTTTTCCACACAGGCTCAGACGCCATCATCCGGCAGCACAAAGCTGCCTGCCTGCGGATCACAGCACTGCTGGTGTGTGAAGAGCTGCTGTGGGTGGGCACCAGTGCTGGTGTGGTGCTCACCATGCCCACCTCCCCCAGTACTGTCAGCTGCCCACGGGCACCTCTCAGTCCTGCTGGTCTAGGCCAGGGGCACACAGGCCATGTCCGCTTCCTGGCTGCAGTCCAGCTGCCAGATGGCTTCAACCTTCTCTGCCCAACCCCGCCACCTCCTTCAGACACAGGTGGGTCTGACTTGGGGTTTAGGACTCCTCACTGTCCTTCCTGAGAATTTTAAGAGGGAGGATGAGCCAGGGATTTGGCTCAGGGGTTGAGTAGTTGCCTACTGGGCCTGATCTTCAGTGACATATAGAAAGCCAGGGGAAAAGTATGAGCATCCTCAAAATGAAATCCACAAGGGTACTGTGTGTGTGTCGAATATGTGCATTGAGTCTGTATATTAATGTACATAAAATTCTGTTCAAAGAAATGTCATGGGAGATAGGAAGTAAGCTAAACTGTAAAATGCAGCACAGATATGTTTGTAGGAAATAGATCCTGTTGTATGTATCTCTTATATGCAACAGGATATATAGCACTAGAAATGGCGTATAGGACAGGAAGTGATACACAGTGCAGGAAATGAAACAGCATCAGAAAAGAGGACATAAAATGGCATATATGGCAGGCTGCAGCCTGTGAGAGTGAGAACGTGCCATAGCAGGCAATGGGGTCCACCAGAGAGGTCACAGTCAGAGAAGTCTTGCACAAAGCTGGGCACCATGGTGCACACCTATAATCCCAGCACTTGGGAAGCTGAGGCAGGCAGATTACCACAAGTTTGAGGCCAGCTTGGGCTACATAGTAAATTCAGGACCAGCCTAAACTACATAGTGAGACCTTGTCTGGGGGAAAAAATTTTGCACAATCAGAAAACATATTCCCAAGAGGAAGAGGCTATGGGAATTCAGAAGCAATGAGGTTCCCTTCAAAAGCTGTGTAGGTTCAGAAAAGACTTCAGCTACCAAAAGGGAAAATGGTTTAGGAACGGTGGATACAGCTGTGCGCCATTTAACAACTGGGACATGTGTAGGTTTTTAAAGGCAATTTCTTTGGTGTGGGTACACTCACCCCTCCTAGGTGGTGTAGCTGCTAGACAGCTAGGACATAAATATAAGCACTGTACCCTGTTGCTTCTGGGCTATGCTGAACAGCACCATATAAGATAAAATCAAGGACAAGAGAAAATGACATAGGAAGAAATACAGTAACACAAGATAAGGAGGCTGCTCCCAGCATAATATGGCATACTGTATGGCTAAAAAAAATTTGTGTAAGTAGTATACTATGAAACAACAATAAAAAGTTACCCAGGCAGGGTGGTGCATGGCTATAATCCCAGGAGGCTGAGGGAGGAAAATGGCACGTTTGAGATCAATTTAGCAAGATTTTATCTCAAAAAATAAAGCAGTTTTAGAAAGTATAGGGTTGGGGTTGGGGCTCAGTGATAGCTTGCTTAGCATGCACAAGCCAGAGGTTCAACCCCAGCAACCCTGACCATGACCCAGTAGCATAGTTATGTACTAGTGATTTTAGTATTATGCATTACTGTGCATAATTGTCTGTGCTCTGCATTTATAGTACTGCTAACACAGTTGATCGATCTGTTTATACCAGTTATCATTATGGACCCTTAAGTTATGTGTTGTGCTATATGCTTAAAACGACTACAACAGTCAGCTGGGAATGATGGAATATACATGTTAATCCAACATTCTGGGAAGCTGAGGTAGGAGCATCAGAAGTTTGAGCCTGGGCAACTTAGTGATTTAGCTAAGTTTGAAACCGTCTGAAAATTTATAAAATACGCCAGGCATAGCCAACACCTATAAGTCCAGCACTTGGAAGACTGAGACAGGAGGATCACTTCAATTTTGAGACCAACATGGGTATAAAGTGAATTTAAGGCCAGCCTGAACTGCATAGTGAAACTCTTGTCTCAGAAAAGACACATACAGGTTGAGGAGATAGCTCAGTAGAATAAGCACTTGCCTGGCAAATGCAAGAACCTGAGTTCAATCCCCGGTTTTGCAAAAAAAAAAAAAAAAAAAAAGACACGATAATTTACAAAAGGACTAGGATGTATTTCAGTATGAAGCCTCTAGGTTCAAGCCCCAGTACCGTTTTTTAAAAAAAGTCACTAGGGAATAGGTGTGATTGATTGATTGATTGATTTTGAGACAGGTTTTTACTATATAAACACCCAGTTGGGAATAGGGATTTTTTAGCTCTCCTAAAATCTTACAGGGGCACAATCATATATGTAGTCTACCATCAACTGGTGTAACCCAGCTTTTGATTGAAATTAATGATAGCAAGAGTATTTACATGTGCAGTAATCAAGAAACTGCTGGGCCCTGGGAAGTTAGATCATTCCTAGCTAAAAAATTTAGGAGGGGATTAAGAAGCTTGACTACCAGGAAGTGGCCATTTCCTTTCAAATAAGCTCTTACATAACAGGAAGTGGGGTCCCTTATAGGAGGTATCATGTCATTCTTGCTGTTTTCTGGAGTACGGAAGCCTAGATCAGGATGTGACAGTAAAACCGTAGTCACCTCAGGCTGATGGATTCTCCTCCTGTGTCCCCCAGGCCCTGAGAAGCTGCCAGCCCTGGAGCAACGGGAATCCCCTTGGCATCGTGGCCCTACCTCGGCCAGGCCTAAGATGCTGGTTATCAGTGGAGGTGACGGCTATGAGGACTTCCGGCTCAGCAGTGGGGGCAGTGGCAGCAGTGAGACTGTGGGCCGAGATGACAGCACAAACCACCTCCTCCTATGGAGGATGTGACCCTGTCCATTGTGGCCTAGGATTGCCTGCCCACCTGCACTCAGTCTGTTTGTCTCTCCCTCACTCCTATGAAGACAACCAGGAGTGTCTGACTGGGGGCATGCCTGTGGCTGCGTGGGCTCCTTTCGTCTTTGCGGAAGCATTCCTGCTGGACACCACTGACCAGCCAAAGCCTCCCTCAATGCACTGGCTGCTCCAGGGCTCCCAGTTGTAACCAGGGTGGGGCATGAGGGCTGTTCCGGACCTCTTCCCTGGAGCTTCTACCAAAGACACTGCCAGGCCTAGACTCCACAGGGCTGGGGAGGGCCATGTGCAATATTTGGAGGATTTTCTGGGGGCAGAAGGTTGAGGGATAGCATCCTTTCCCATGTACAGTATTTATATTCCTTTCTAGATGAATACTTTCCAAAGCACTTATTTATGCCATGACCTGGGGCAGGGTGTGGTGTGAGGAAATGACAGGAGGGTAAAAACTGATTCTTGCCCAAGCAGCTACCCTGGAACCCTACCCAAGCCTTCTGGAGGAACCAGTGTCTCCCCTTATTGTACATGTGCGCATGCATGTGCACGCGCGCACACACACACACACACACTTTCTTATACTCTGCATGTCCAGGGCACCAAAACACCTCCCCTTGACAGCAACTTTCTAGTTCATCTTGGTGGAGCTGGCCATCCTGACCCAGAGGCAAGGACCAAGCGCCCTTAGGCACCCAGAACACAGTGATGATTACTGGGGGCTGCAACTCCTATGACCCCAGGCATTAGCATTCCCAGTGTGTTGGTGGTGCCTTCAATGGTTTCTTAATTTGGGAACACTGGTGGAGCCTTGGACAGGGCTTTCTCTCAGGTAAGAGAAAAGGACCCTCATTCCTTGCATTTGGCCCTAGCCCCCAGCCCCTGCCTTCCTGTGTCTCATGCACTGGCATAGATGGTCACCTTGGGGGACAGACCTAGGAGCCCCTCACTCTGACCACTGAATTCCTCTCCTTACAACTCCACCTGTCAGAGGCAGCCCCTTTGGGAAGGACTCCCAAAGCTGAGAGGCTGAGCATGGCCTCTTCATACGGGAAGCTTCCACTTGAGAGCAGCTTCTCCCCTGCCTCCCAGGCTGCAGGGAGCCACTCTGACTCAACCCCTTGCTTCAGCTACAACTCCAAAGGTCTGGTTTCAGGTGGGGTTTGGTTGTTCTGTTTGTTTTGTGTTGGGGTGGGTGGGTCATTGCGGTCTTAGATAATGTCTCTCTTGCTACCAGTCATGTATTAACTCTTCTTGGATGATGAAATTTAAAGAGTCAATAAATAGAAACACCAAATGACTGCTCCCCATTGGTAGCCATAGGGGCCTCCTGACAGCAACCTTTGGGCTTTGTTTCCCAGCCATTAGGGCTTCCTGACACCAACTCACCTGAGCAGAGGGAGGCCTTGAAGTCCATGAGTCATGCTAAGGTGGCAAAGTTGCCACTGACTTGCTGTGTTACTTGGGACAGGTCACTGTACCTGTCTGGACTGTAGTTTCCTTTTGGGAAAATGAGGAAATTGTGCTAATCCAGTAGCTGGGCAACGCATCAGAATCCCTTTCAGTTGACATATGCAAACATACAACATCATGCAAGCACACACAGTATGGATGTAATTTATGTATCAAAAGCTGAGTCAGTCTGGGATGGACTTGGGAAACAAGCTGACAGCTGCAGCCTAATGATCATTGCTGGGGTCGGGGATATAGCTCAGTGGCATAAGCATCTGCCTGACAAGCGCATGGTCCTGAGTTCAGTCCCTGGTACCACGGAAAAAAAAATCAGGACAGTGGAGACAAAGGCGCCGAGGTTTCCATCTATGAACCCAGGAAACACTTCTCCATGAAGCCTCCTTGCTGGAGAACCCTGACCAAGACCAAGGTGAGTCTATTTTCCTAGTTTTCTGAACTTAGGTAGAATCCAATTCTGCGGGGCTGGAGAGAGAGCTCTGTAGCACAGTTGCCTGCCTGGCAAGTGCAAGGTTGTGAGTTCGAACCCTATTCCCACAAAAAAAAAAAAAAAAATCTAAGTCTGATTCTGAGCCAAAGAAGTGTGTCAGTCAGAGAGAACAATGCAAAGGTAATGCTGCCATTCCATGTAGGGCCAAAGAGCCCTTCACATGGTGGTGCCCCTGCAGGGACTCAAGGGCAGGTCATGGGTCAGCTCTGACCCCAACATGTGGGAGCATCTTCAGCCTAAGCACTGACTCAAAAGTGCTGGGGTGGATGGAGCTCAGTAGTAGAGCAGGTGCTTAGCATGTGCAAGGCCCTGGGTTTGATTCCTCAGCACTTAAAAAATAGCTCCTGCTGGGGAGGACAGAGTGATAGGTCTCACGGGGGTTTCCTGGGTCTTCAGCACCACTGTGTGTACGTGGAATGTCTCTGTGGAATACCATTTTCCAGGGAGGAAGAGATTAAGCAGATCTGTTACAAAGCACATGACAATGTTCATGTGGAATTCATGAAGAAACTAATTGGTAGAAAAACCACAGGTTTTGCAGCTGGACAGACCCTATTGGGAATCCTGACATTGCCACTAACCTGCTGCAATGTGTAGCCACCTGAATTGCTTTCATCATCAGCTGTGAAATGCGGCACATAGTTTTTTCCAGAATGGGATGGTTGCTTGGTATCCACAGGTCTTTAGGTTGCAAGGAAGAGATTCCTTACAAAGACTAACTGGTAGCAGGTGATTCAGAGGGAGTGGTGGCTCAGATATGAGGCCTCCATCTCGGGACCCCTTGGCCCCTCCCCCATGAGCCTCGAGTCCCTCCACTGCTGTCAGTGTTTTGCGGCTTTCCCACACTTCTGTTTTGGTACAACAGTGAATCTGCCTCATTTACATCGTGAGTACTCAGTAGGAATGGTGCCCACGCGGCCTGCCATTACTTCAAAGGTAACCCAGGGCAGCGGGCACCCTGAGATGGCTGCCCACATTTAAGTGCTCAGCTTGAGCCAGTCAGCTGTGTGCAAGGAGGTCCTGGGAGAATAGGCCTCAGGCCTTCAGCCCAGCAGGCACTCCTGAAAGACTTAGCGCCCCTAAACCCAAGATTTTCATCTGACGCAGGTCCACTGAGATCAGCACAGTCAGAACCCTCAGGTATCAGTATTGTTATCAGATACTTTTTGTTGAAGTATAATTTTTCTATAAGAAAGTACACTTCGGTGTGCAGCTCAGTGAATGTCAATAAAATGAACCCAGGCAAAGAAACAACATTTGTCACACTGCTCATCTTCCTGCTGGTCACCCTGTCTTCAGACACCGCAAGGCTGTTTTGCCAGCCATGATAGAAAACTGCTTCAAAGAGGGTGGCCATAGCCAGCCTCTGAGGGGACAGGGAGAAAGCAGAGCTGGGTTTGATGTTAAGAGGCAACAGTTGAACCACAGTGGTGCAAGAGCCTGGTATGAGGGGTACCTGTGCAGACCCAAGTGGAATGGGAATGAGAAAAGGGGACTTTCTGTTCTCTTCCATCCCTAGGCCTGCTGTAGCACCTAACACATAGTAGATGCTCAATAAATACTTGTTGAATTAAACCTAGAAGATTCAACTTGAGTCTCAATGTTGACACAGTAACTCCAGCTTCCACTCCCTGTTTGCTCCAAGCATGGACCTTCACAATGGCCTGGGAGTTGGGTTCCATTGCTACCCTGTGTCCGGTAGCAAAAAGCACAGAGAGGTGAAATGTCTTCTTCAAGGTCTCCCTTCTGCTACAGGATAGAGTGCAGATTCACATCTGCTTTCCCTGGGTCTCTGTGCCTCATGGGAGAGAGGAAAGGTGGCTATGGCCATATGGGAGGCTGGAGGACAGGTGACAGCCTGAGCAATCACATCTAGTCACTCAGGCCATGTCTGGCTCATGTCACAGCAACCCCAAGAAGGGTCACCCAGAGGAGTCCAGGCCACATGTTGTCTCTTCTTTCCCGGTAGTCCATTAGGGTAGGGACAGAGTGCAGGGTTAAGCTGGACCATCTGCCTCATGGGGAAAAAGCAGAGATGGACAGGGACTCATCTGAAGTCACACAGTAAAGCAGAGAAAGAGTCAAGGCAGAAAGGTTTCTCTTGAGAGAAGTTGGGAAATGATCCTTAGCAAGGGAGACAGAAGGCTAGGTTAGTTGGCTACTGTCACACACATCAAACCAGCCTCAGTACATCAGTCTGTAGATCCAGAGAGCTTGGTGAGAGGAACAACAAACATCCAGCCAAGGGCATAGAAGATGGGGACCCAAGGGCCTAAACACAAGCTCTAGCCCCAGCCCCTCCTCACTGTGTGACCTAAGGAAACTGCCTGCCCCTCTCTGGGCCCAGCTGACCTCTGAGAGCCCTTCACATGTTTTGCATGCCTGCCAGACACCAAGTTCCACTCTGTCCTCCCAGACTTAAGCCATGGGCCAGCTTCAGGAAGCGGCAAGAGGAAAGCTATTTTTGGGCTTGGTTGTGGCCAGTGAGAAGCCCTGACCAGCAAAGGCCTGGGTATCCCAGGTGGGTGCGGGGTAGACTGCAGGGCTGCACTGGGGAGGAAGACGGTGAGCTGGCATCAAGGGTCAGGCTGTGGGAAGATACTCAGGGGAAGCACTGGCTGGGAGGTGGCGGGAGGGTTCAGGCGGGCCCCAGAGCTCAGTGGCTGGGAAGAAGCTGTTAGCTCCAACATGGGGTCTCTGCAGAGCCACAGAACACCCAGGGTGGGTGAGCTCCTTCTCAGAGAGGCGAAGTCACTTGCCTGAGGCTCTCCCAGCCAAGGGAAGAACTGGCAATGGAAGACTTCTGCTATCACACTAAAACCTGTAGTCCTCCATCTCGCCTGAGATTTCTCCGGGCTCCTTAACCTCAAATGCTTCAGTAATCATATACATCCCTAGGCATAGACGTGAACTTTCTGGACCTTGACCCATTCATGTTGTGAGCCCAGAGGGTTACTGGACTGCTGGTACAACCTGAATAGCCCCCAGGAAACTTTCTGTCTGTTACCTGCAACTGGTGGCTCTGGGCTTCTTTTTCAGATCCACCATACACCCAAGAGACCCTCAACACTGCCTTCCTGAGCATCAGCCAAGTGATCCAGTAGGACCAGGCTCAGGAAGGTATCACCCAGGGGATAGGACCCCATTGAGGCCAGGGGCGCTCCAGACTTAAGATTCCAACCCTGGAGGGACTCCAGACCTCAAAGGCTGGAACATGCAGGCGGAACTGGCTAAAGGCAGGCCTAACCTGGGCTTCGGATCCAGATAATCCCACCTTGGCTCCTGCCCTGACCATGGGTTGACCTCTACTCTGGCCTCTGACACCCACTCTTCCCTAGACTGAGCTCTTCCCCAGGGAGCTAAGGCACAAACATAGTATCTATCACAAGCACACCTTCAGGAGGAGCAGGACTTGGCCTGATTTCAGAATACTGAAATCTAAGTCTGGGCCTCTTGTTCTTCCAGCCTTGTATAGTTGGTCTTTGGTATCCATGACTTCTGCATCTGCAGATCCAGCCAACCATTTAGTTAGATTTATGATGGTTGTGTCTGTCTCAAACAGGTACAGTTTTTTTTTTTCTTGTAAACAATGTAGCATTTAGATAGCATTTATATTACATTATATATTATAGGTAACCTAAGATTAATTTGAAGGCGTTTATTTGTTTTGGGGTACCAAGAAATAAGTCAGGACCTCATGCATGTCAAGCATACTGTGCCAGTGAGCTAAGTCCCTGGCAATTGATTTAAGTACTGGGGAGTGAACTCAGGATCTTGAGCTTGCCAGGCAGGTGCTTATGCTGCTGAGCTATATACCCCAGCCCTGATTTAAAGTTTAGGAGAGCACATATGTATAGGTTACATGTAAAATTATGCCATTTTATATGAGACTTGAGTATCACAAATTTTAGTATTTGTAGAAATACCAAACTAGAACCAGTATCCCATGGATAACATTTTGCATCTGGTACAGCCAGTAGGAGATGCCCCACTTCCCCTAAAGCAGTCACCCATTCAGATTCCTTACAAACAACCCAACTCCTATGGCGCCTCCCTGAGTCACCATCATAGCTCATCTCAGTTTCTTGTGGACTTATACTGTGTCACCTACAAAGAATGGTGGCAGTGCAAGGCTTCTTTGGGTTCTTTTCTAGTTATGCTGTGTGAGGTTCAACAAGATAGGGGCCAGGGAGATAGCTCAGGGGCACAAGTTCCTGCCTGGCAAGTGCAAGGTCCTGAGTTGGATCCCTGATTCAAAAAGAAAAATGAAACAAGATAGTCTCTGAAGATTTTGTGGGTCCACTTGAGATGTCAGGATGTTAGAAAGCCCGTGATTCTGAATCCTTTGTTCTGGAGCCTGGGGCTCTCCAAGATCCGTGAATCTCTACTGTGACCTCCACCCCTACTTTTGTATCCTCATAGACGCTCACCGGCACTCATGGAGGGTCACTTCTCACATGGACTTGGCAATCAGAGTCAGTGGGAGGAGGATGTGGCCCATCCTGACCAGCAGTAAATAATAATTAGGCTCTTGCATAACCTGAGGGGTGCGGGGGTGGCAAGTGTGCAGGCTGTGGCGCTGCGACCTGCCCTATGGAGCTAGAGTGGCCAGGTAGCCTCCTCCCATAGGGAACTACAATGACCTTGAGGCAACAAGTTTTAGCATCTCAGTGTTCGGGTGGCAGCTAAGCTGTAGGGACTCAATCATAGTCACCCAGAGAGGTGTTAGTAGAGATGAACTTGGACCCCTTTATTTTTTTATTTTTTTGGACCCCTCTTTAGAATATCTGATTAGTTGCCAGTGCTCCTTGAACAAAAAGCATATCCTTGTTTGGTTTATTAAGTGGTGTCTGAAATGCCGTGTTTGACCCCAGGATTTGGAAATAGGCTCCAGTGTTGGCTCTCCCAAGGCTTCCTCCACAAAGAAGGAGGTGGGGTTCAGGAAGAATCCACATTCCAAGCCTGCTGCTGGCTGCCCCCATTGACAAGGAGGGACCAAGACACTGACACCAGTAACCTGGAGTTCCTTCCCCCACAAGCTGGGCTCTGTTCAGGGGAAATGGAAACTCCTACCTCCCCCGCCTCCCTCCCCACACAGGTGTCTAGTTCTTCTCCTGGAATTTCCTGGGCCTTGGGAGCCTGACCTTTCCTGTCCCTGATGTGGCTCAGATTTTATGACTTTCTAAAACCCCTGCCCTAGTTCATCTGTCTCCAAAAGACTTACTTACCTTTACCTCCCTTCAGAGGCTGTGGTTGCCTTGATTGCAGCTAGGTCTCTGTTCCCAGAAGTAGGCTTTCCCTGCTTTCTGAGAGAGTCACCCAAGCCCCTTCACGAATGGTACTGAGTCTGGGGACAATCATTGGTGAGCTGCTATCTCTGGCAAATTCTTTTGAGCAGGGGCACAGTCCGCAGAGCTGGGAATAAAATGTGAATACTGTCCTCGACTCCTGCAATTTGTGCCTCCAGCCGCTGCCCAGCTGGACACTCTGGTGGAAGGATTTACCTTTTGTAAATTTTGGGGTGTTTTTGGTACTGGGGATCAAGCTTAGCACCTTATACTTGCCAGGCAAGTGCTTATGCCACTGAGCTATCTCCCCAGCCCACTCTGGTGGGAGAGAAAGGAGTGTGTCACCTGTCTTATTGGAAGTAAGGACTAACTACCCTAGCAAGGAGGGATGGGGATTTGGTGTAGGCCCAGAGGGGTGTGAGGAGCCTAACAGATGGCTTCTTTTATAATAAACACCCTTCACAGGGCCTTTTATTTTTTGCCAGCTATATGAGCCTCTGGCCACTTGTTATGGTTTGTGTCTAGTTGTCCCCCAAAGCCACATGCAGTCATGGGGCAGGGACTTCTAGAGTTTGAGTCTAACTCATGATCCACTGGGATTATGTTTTTTAGTACTGCTGGGATTATGGATCTTAGTACTGCTGGGATCATGGGTGTGGTCTGAGGCAGATATACTGAGGCAGAGAGCCTGAATGTAATGTAATAAGAGAGACACAGAGACAGACGCTATTGTCTCTGTTGCTGTTGCTTCTGTCACCATTGTTGCTGTTCCACTGCCATGAACTGCTGCTCTCTGCCATGTGCCAATCTGCCTTGGAGCCAGCTGAGTATGGACTGAAACCTCCAGTGACTGTGAACAGAATAAACCTTTCCTTCCTTCATTTTTGGTGTTGGGTATTTGTCCCAGCAACGAGAGAAGAGTAACTGAGACACCACTCATCTGCAGGTGGTTGGACCCAACCAATATCTAAGACTCTAGGTTCTTCCCACCGCCATTCAGTAGAGGGGACTGACTTCAGAGGCTCTCGGCTACTGAGCTACATCCCTCCGCCCTGTGTAAGATTTTGAGTCAGAAAGTTGTCCACAAGGCTCCAGGTTTTTATCTCAGAGATCCTGTTACCTCAGCCTTCCGAATCTCTGGGACAACAGGCGTGCGCCTCCGAACCGAGCAAGACTCCTGTCTCTGTACAGAGCATTGTACAACTCCTTCCTTGGTGTAGAGCTCTGTAGGGGCCCATCGGAGAGACGCCCCCTGAGCCGCGCTCCCGCCTACCGCCCGCTGTGCAGTTCCGGGGAGACTCGATAGGTGGCGACCTCTAGCAGCTTGGCGTGGCCGGAGCGCGGGACCCTGCGCCGCTCTGCGGCCGGGGGGTGGGGGGATGTGAGCTGGGGCTCTGACGTATGGGGCGGCACCGGCAGCTGTGACGCGAGGGGCGGGGTCGCGCGCCGCCCGGCCGGGCTGGCGATTCATTCAAAAGGCGCGCAGGCTGCGCTGCCGCGGGTGCGCTGGCTCAGCTCGCCCTGGGGGCAGCGTCGGACGCGGGCCAACCTGGAAGCGCCGCGTCCAGGTAAGAGGGGCGCGCGGGGCCCGCAGCCTGGCTTCCGTGCGCCCCTGCCTTCCAGTCTCTGAGGAAGTCAGCTCGCGCGGCGGATGCGGCGATCCCGAGCACACGCCCCCTGCCCGCGCCGGGTCCTGGCACCCTCCGCGCCCCGCCTCGCCGGCCTGGGAGCCCCAGGCTGGGACTGCGTGTCCCGCGCCGCGACTACGGCCAGGCCCTGCGCAGTGTCTGTAAGAAGGTGCGCGGCCGGGAAGCAACGGAACTTGCAGTGTGAAGGGCGGGCCGAGTCCCGAGCCGCCCCCGGGCCGGGAAACTTGGACCGAGACCAGGAGGGGATGCAGGACGGGGCAGTGGCGCCTCTGGCTGCTGCGGCGCGGGGCGGCGGCGGGGGAGGCGGTGGGGGCATCTGGACGGTGTCAGCCCGTGACTGTGGGTGACACGGCGCGTGAGGCGGCTTGACTCAGGCAAACGTGTGGCCGGGACACTGGGCGGTGACGCGGAGCCGAGCGGGTGACAGAGGGGCTCTGTGTGACTGAGGCAGGCAGAATGTGTGTGTGTGTGTGTGTGTGTGTGTGTGTGAGAGAGAGAGAGAGACCCTAGGTCACTGGGGTCACCGCTGGCCTTAGCAGGGCCAGGACTACTCATTACTGGGAGTGTGAAATAGAGGGGAAGTACCCCGGCAGCTGAGAAGGAGCCGTGGCCTGTGCGTGAGGTCAGGTAGTGTCAGTGTGTTTGTGCTTGGAGATAGTAAGAGACAGAGCTGGGGTGACCTCAGACCCCTTCCAGCAGATGGGAGGACAAGGAAGTTGGGGTCCTAGGGACGGTTGGTCGCCAGGACAGTCACCAAGAAGGCACCACTCAGAATTTCAGCTTAGGGAGGGAATGGCAGCTGAGGACGTGCCCTGGCAGAGGGAAAGGGCCCAAGGCTGGTAGCGTCCCAGCTGAGGGTCACTGAGGTACACTCAGTCTCTACCCTGCAAACACACAGAAGTCCTTAGTAACCTGTCTCGTCAGCCCGGGCCCAGTCGTGCTATCGAACTCGGTTTCCCCTTCCTCACACTGAGGTGGCAGGTTGTGAATGGACTGTGAATCATCACTTCGGATCCTCTATTGTTTTTGGGTCAGCTGCCTCTGTTCTCCCTTTCCTCTCTTCAGGCAGGAAGACTGCAGTGGAGGTTGGTGGCAGCTGATGTTGGATACATTGTGGACCAGGGGCTGCACCTAGGTGTTAATGAAAGATTTGGAAGCAAAGCCCAAAACTGGTCAAGATGTTCTTGATCCCAAAATGGACCCAGAAACACTATGGGTCCTCATTTCTTTGGCTGTCTCCTTTCTGGGGGATATTGACGTGTTCCCCCAGAGAGGCCTCTGGTCTGGTCAGGTAGGCTAAATTCTTGCTGGAGAAGTGATCCAGGGTCTCTTCCCCATCTTGCAGAAACCCCTCTTAGGGCCCCAAGAGGTGACAGGGGGTGTGTCACCAGCTGGATGAAGGATCTGGAAGTTCTGTCTTCCACTGTCATCTTCTGAAAGTGTTGATTGCCTTCTGGGGGGATGGCTGGGCATAGACCAGGCTCTGTTCTATACACTCTTATAATATGCTGTTGAATCCTCCCAGTGGTTGTGTAATGTGACTGTTTCAAATAAATTCAGGTTCAGGAAAGCAAAGTGGCTTGTCCAAGGTCATGGGAGAGTCAGGATAGGCTGGGACTGGAACTCGGGTCTTCTGACCCTGTGAAGTGCTTGGAGAGGATCAGCACCTTCTGGGTAACTGCTTATGTCTCACACGTGGGCTGGCAGGCGTGACCTTCGGGCATGTCCCATTTGAGTTCTGAGTGATTGTGTGTGCGCGTGTGTGTGCGCGCGTGCGTGCGCGCACATGCACGCCTATGTCTGAATCTCTGCACCTTGCCTTCGGAGTGTCTACCTGGCTCTGAAGAGTGGAGTTAGCAGCACAGCTCAGGAGTGATAGGGATAATTTATGATGCTCACACTACCTGAGAGGCCCCCATTTGTCTCTTTGCCATCACTCTAGGGACTTTTCCCCATATCCTCCCACTTGCTGTGGTGGCAGGCAGATGGAATGACCTTGAACAGCTGCTCTGCCATCTCTAAACCTCTGTCTCACCATTTTCTTCCAGTGCCCCTTCTAGCTCTGGCCACTGCCACTGGTTTGCTTTGAGTTGAGACTGGGGATCAGGGTGTCCCTCAGGCTTCTCTGAAATGACTGGAGCTGTACTTCTTAGGGCTGATGAAAATAGCTGTCTTGGTCTCCAGGGGCTGAGCCCGAGTTATTTCCATCCCCAACTAAGAGGTAGAAATAGCTCAGGGCCTGGGAGGGGGAGAGAGAAGAAGGGTTAATTTACGGATTAATCTTCTGTCCTCATCCCAGCCTTGTGGAGGTCCCGCACTTCACCCTATACCTACCTGAGCCCTGTCTTTCTGGGAACTTTGACCTGGGATCAGACGTGGTGATGTTGCTGGCAGGAGGTGCCTGTACCTGACCGAGGATGGGACAGGTTGAGGCTCAGTCAGTATTCTTCCTCCTCACAGGGATAAAATTCAGTTAGCGGGTCTTTCTGACTGCTCCCTACTGCACAAAGAGAGACTCGGTTCTGAGAATTACAGGGGCTTACCCAAGCACCTCCGTCCTTGCTCTTTTGGCTAGTCTCCTCTAGACTGGGGACCCCCCCCCCCTTCCACCCTGCCTCTCATTTCCAGGCCAACAGGGCATGGGCCAGCATGCAAAGCAGGACCCAAACACTGCTTGACAAGTCCAGGCTGTGTTTGTATTCTGGTTTGGACCTTTTCTCTGATACCAGACTTTTTTTTTTCTTTGTAATTCTGGAGTTTGAACTCAGGATCTCATGTATGCTAAACAAGTGCTCTACCACTTAACTACATCCAGAGCCCTTTTTTTATTTTGAGGCAGGGTCTCATTAAGTTGCCCATGTCAGCCTTATCCATTTTTTTCTTTTAATCTTTTTATTATTTGGTACATTTTATGTATTTATTTATTTAATTAATTATGGCCAGCTCAGTCTGCCCTGGGTGTGGGGCTGGCGCAGCATGTGGTGCTGGGGATCGAACCGTGGTCCCTGAGGTTGCCTAAGCTTGCCTAAGCAGACACTTTAGACCGCTGAGCCGTCTCATCAGCCCCATTATTGGTACATTTTAGATACGTGTAATGATAACATTCATCAGAGGGGATTTGTGCCTACATCTGATATATCTTGCTGCTTTTTTTCCTGTTCCCCTCCCTTCCTTTTAACCCTTCTTTCTTTTCTTTTTTACAAAAGCTTGGTTTCCATTTTTTCTTTTTATTCTCTCTTTTTATCCCTGTCATTTCTCTCCTTTCCTCCCTCTTTAGCCTTATACATTTGCTCCTTCTGCCTCAGTCTCCTGATTAGTAGCTGGGATCGCAGGTTTGTGCCGCTAAACCCAGCTCTAGGCCTATACTCTTGTACCAACTTCTCTGCCTCCATCTCCAGTCCTTCCACAGGCTGCCAGAGGGAATTCCCTAAAGTGACTTAATGACTTTTGTCTTTTTGAGACAGGGTCTCATTATGCAGTTCAGGCTGGCCTTGAGCTCACTTTTGAAGCCCAGACTGGTCTTGAACTCATACCGATCCTCCTGCCTCAGCCTCCCAAGTGCTGCGATTACAGAGTGCACCACCACGCCCAGCTTTTTTTGGTCTTTTTGAGACAAGGTCTCCCTGAGTAAGCGAGGCTGGCCCGAGCTCACTTTGTAGCCCAGGCTAGTCTCTCCCAATGATCCTCCTGCCTCAGCCACCTAGTTGCAGGGATTACAGGCATGTACTAACATGCTTGGTTTTTTTGTTTTTGTCATAGGGTCTTGCTGTATAGTTCAGGCCGTCCTTAAACTCTCTATGTAGCCCAGGCTCGTCTTTTTAAACTCAGTAATCCTCCTGCCTCAGGTTCCTGAGTGCTGGGATTACAGAGGTGCACCACCATGCCTGGTTTGGCTCTTGTCTTTTACTTGCAAAATAGAGTCCAAGCTTCCCATCTTGGCCTTGAGACCTTTCTTTCTGAGACCTGTTAACCTTTCATGTTTACCTATATCCCTCCCTGCCTGATGCTTCAGTCCTTTGTGTTCTCTGACCCTCTTTGTAGAACCCTCCTGTCCATTTCAGGTTCCGCTCAGCCTCACCTCAGCCAGGAGGTCCTCTGAGCCCAGTGTCAGTTCCTCTTTATTGTCATGGTCCACCATCCTGGTGTCTTCCTTGCCTCTGGGGTGCTGGCACAGGTGTAGGTCACCCGTGACACTGCTCACCCAGCAGGGTAGCCAGCCCGTCCTCTCCCACTGCCATATCTGTACTGATGCACTCACCCCTGAGGAAGAATGTCAGATCCTCAGCCTTTGTGTTGGGGATAGGAAGTTACACTAGGGTCTCTGATACTCACCACAGCCTGGGCCACTGCTGGGGATATGCGCGAGTTTGGTGCTTGTCATGGACCTCTTCCAACCAGGCCTTCATTCTGGACTAGCAGAGAAAGCTGTCCCTACTGGTGTCCTGCCATGTGTCTAACCACCACAGCGTCTCCCACAGCAGCACTGATGGGGTCCTCTCCTTTCCAGGTTGTTACTGGAGAGCTGAGACATCGTGGAGGGAATCAGTCTTGGTTTGCATGACACACCATTGTGTTGGAGTTTAAACACTAGCTCTGCCACACCTGGCCTGGTCTTCAGGTAGAAGTTGAGGGTTGGGGGCATATCTGATAATTCCGGAGTCAGTTTCCAGAGGACTGGTTGGACTCTGAAGCAGGAGGACTTATGGGTAGGTAGTTTTCAGCTCCTGACCTAGCTGGGCAGGATATGTAAAGGAGCTGCGTAGGTAGGTGGGCAGGGGGACCTGAGAGGGAGGATTTTACCTGAGATCACCCAGCAGGGCCAGTGCAGCCCCAACCCCAACTCAGGTTTGGTGGGTGCTGGTAGCTTAATATCCGCAGTAAGCTGAACTTCTGCATGCCTAGGCCAGTGATGGCAAACTGTTTAGAGCTTTCAGTGATAACAAACGGCGATACCAAAGACCATGCGTGCCATAGGTTTGCCACCACTTGCCTAGGTCTAGGCTTGATGCTGCTAGATAGGACTGGGTAGCAGAGGGCATAGGAGACTGTGCTGTGTCCCAAATGTGAGCCTAACTGTTGACATTAAGGCCCCTGGGCGACCCCATCTCAGCCTCATGGTCCCCAGTGTCACCAGTCTTCCAGGCACAGGCATGGAAACCTGGCCCCAAGTGGAGAAGGCACTTGTAAGACTCCAATGTCACTGGGATCCAAACCTGGATCTGTTAGCCTTGAAGGCCAGAATTCTTTCCTGGGCCACCCTTGGAAAGATGAGAGCTCTATAAATAAGCTGCCCACGTGGCTGTGCGAGTGTGCCCTGGCTGGCTGGCGTGGAGGGGCCGCTCCAGCCTGTAGAGGCAGGGTCTGAATGTGGTGGAGAGGGAGCAGGGCTTTGCTACTACTCAGCATGGGAAGGAAGGGGAGAGCAAGAGGGCCTTCAGGGCGCCCAGCGTCCTGCTCGCTGGCCACCAGCACTGCTGCCCTGCCAAGGAGAGCCCTGCCCGTCTGGCCTGGGGCAAAGGAGGTGGAAAACTGAGAGCTTCGCCCCAATCCCAGCTTCCTACAGGAGGGGGCACTGAGCTTAAGTTTGATCTCCAACTCTGAGTCCCTGCCATACTGTGGTGTTATTCATGGGTGAATAGGCATACTTGCCCCAAACTACGGGGGGGGGAAACTGAGGCTTGGGCAGGTGGAACTGAACCCTGATTACTTGATTGTTCAGTACCTCTCTACCATCCTGGCCGTGGCTTTAGCTGGTGTGGCCTGGAGAGGCCTTGGAAATGGGCACCCAGGTTCCTCCCCAGGAGGCCAAGTGAAGCACTTGTGGCACGCCGCAGCTTCTGGGTCATCTTGTCTGGACCTTGTTTGGTTTCTCTGTTTGTTCTCTTTCTTTTTCTTTTTTGTATTTTAGGGAAAAGTCTACAGGGT